>LPNX010279412.1:291549-402114 GCA_001517045.1 Pseudotsuga menziesii
TTTTTTATGTTTTGCACAAATCCAAACCATTTGCAATATTACATAGGGAGCAATTTTGAGGTAAAAATTTGGGTCTTTAAAGTGGAACAAAGTATAAACTGTGGTCTTATACGTAAAGCAACAACATAATGAGCGTATTGTGTATTTTAGTTAGTCTTGTTGTAACTTCCATTGCCAAATTTGTTATGTTTCATAACTCAACAGTAATTGTTTTGTGCAACTTGGCTTTTACTTATAGAAAAAAAATCATGAGTTTGTTCAACATCTTCAGTGAAAAATATGGTAGAAGATTATTTTAACCTTTAACATGTGTATAAATAGAAACTCTTATACCATGAAGGAGAGACCTGATGCTAAGAAGAAGCACAAGATGTAGATCTAGCCACAAGATAATTCTCACAAGCATGTACAGGAAAAATAGAGAGAATAATAAAGAGACTAAATACAAGAGAATTGATCCAATATCTGTCCAAGTATTATTGATCAAATGAATTGATGATTATTACAATAGTAATACATCCTTATAAAGGAAAATTGAGTTGTTATAAGATAACTCATGCTATCTCATAAATCAAGCTTACTAAATATGATAAACCCCCATAGGTGACTAAATCACTTTCCAACACTCTCAAGGACCTCACGAATTAGATAAAGAATGAGTGAGTTGTCATGAGTGATGGAAAACCATGCTAATCCTAGAATATAGAGAGAAAATCATGGAGGATGGGTTGGCAAGAAAATATAGCAATTTCCTAGTTGAATAACTTTACCTTATCCACTAAAAGGCGGGAATAAAGCATAATAAATATAGAATCTGTAGAAAGGTGCAGTTACTAAATCCGACAGTCAATAAAGTGGGCAATATCTAGCCAGAATCAGGAAAAAGGTGCTCCTGGGTTATATATGGCAAGTGTTGACCAAGTGGTGCAAGTGGATGCCAACTATCTAGGCTAGTGAATAGGAAGTTAATCAGAAATGATTAAATATTGTTATCTTAAGTATGGAGTGTGTTTGTAATATCCCAACACCCCCATTTAAGTCTAACTTTATGATTATATGTCTGAAACAATAAGAAATATAGATGTATCAACCTGAAAACATGCTTCTAAATCATAATTATAATCATTTAAATGGAGTGAGGAAGGGTTGCTTGAAGACAAGTAAGGATCTAGTGAAAAATCACAAGTATTGGTAGATGAATCTAGTAGACCAATAAATGGATTATTCAAGAAAGAAACTGAGATTTATGATTTTGATATATCATAATATGAATATATATCAGAGATATGAATAAAGGATTTAACTCTGGCACTCAAGGCATAGTTTATATTACTTTAAGACTATGCACTATGATAGTGTTCTGAGAATTCAGTTGGCTTCTCTAGCTCATATGGAACTTCAATATTATGATTCTCAAGTATTTGAGACATGATGTCCATCTTATTATTGAAACATTTCTTCTCAATATGAAATCCCTTGGAGCATGGAATTTTGACCAACGATTTAAAACACTGATGGCCAAGGTAAGCTTCCAAATGTCTGATGTGAAGCATAAAGATTTGTTTATTGTTGCGTTGTTACCACACATCCGAGGGTCGTTAATGTAGTAGAAGATTAAATCGCATACATAAGCAATGGAAATGGCAATGAAGTTAGAGGCCTCACCCATTGGTGATGGTTCCGCAGGAATGGTGCAGATCCAGTCACAGCTGGACAATCTGACGATACAACTTCAAGACATCAAGAAGGGTAAAGAAGCACAAAAACATTTATGGTGCACAAAATGTAGGATCGATGGACATACTAAGGATAATTTTTTGACCTTCCTGAACTATGTCACATTAGGTGCACCCAACCCATTCAATGGCCATGGGATACCATGGTGTTGAATATGCCAGTAAAGAGGCCATCTCGACGAAGAATGTTTATATTTGCAAAAAGTTGTAAGTACCCTTGCAAACCTATTCTGTCAATTTTGTAAATTAGTAGCACATGATGAGAAAGATTGTAGAGCATACCAACTCTTGAAAGAAAATACTGTTGACACCTACTTAATGAAAAATGAAGCGTTCGCTCAGGTTAAAAAGGTGCAAGCCTCGTATCATTATTAGGATTATTAATCCTCCCTTGTCCAATTTGGTCATATGTCTAAATCAGGAGTCATGTCTAAATCGGGAGTACATCCAGTCTATTTATAGTCATTAGCACCATTGGGTAAACTTGACCTAATTGGGGCACATGTTTCAGTTACTAAAGTGTGGGGAACACTAATTGAGGCTCACTGCAACTTACTGCACTTGATTGCATAAGTTTAGGAGCCTCCTAGATCAATCCCTACAATTTAGGAAGGCAGTGGGAGTGTCGAAACCAACCAAGGTCAGTTCACTTCAGTTAATGACTAGTCAAGCTAAGTTACGAGTCAATTACATTAAGTTCAAGTCCTCCACATTTAGTTAACACTAGGTTTACTTGACTGCACACATGTGGGGCGCATTTCTCACCTACCACAGTCAGTTAACCATTAGTCAACACTAAATTAACACTTGAGTTGTATTTTAGAGCTCCGATGAACTCCGGTTATGGTTTAGACAAGGACAGTTAACTACTAGGTCCTCCGATAGTGATTTAGACAAGGCCTTGGTTACCTACAGTCAAGGAGAGTCTAATAAATTTTAACTTCCTTGTGTGGATTCGAATTGCTTGTGGCTATTAAAGCCATTGTACTTCATTGTAATTATCTATCTAGTTACTCTTTGATTAATGAAAAGCATTCACAGCTGCAAGCCATTTTTGCACTGTTTCATTCTTTAATAACTGAGTAAATTGTGTGATCTATCATGTGAGTTGTGTGTTTTTCTACAAATCTATGTGCTCAATTTAATATGGTATCAGATCCTCGGCGGACAAGGCACTTCTCCTCCTCAGATCTCCTACTAGATAATTTTTTTTTGTTTTGCAGGTACAACTTTGAAATGATTTCATCTTTGATGAGACAAGGTCTCTGTCAGGTGTCTATTGGACTCGGTAAAGAGTGTTTTAGTAAGATTAACTGGCTTAATAAAAGTGATGAAGCTTTTGGAACAATAGCAACAGGTCTTTCTCCTAGCTTGCTCTACCTCATTAGATCTATTGAAGACCTGAAGGAACTCTGGACAAGATTGGACAGAACCTTTGGAATGATTTATGAGGATCATAATAGCACTTTGGAGAGAACATCCAGCACCATAAGCATCCTTGATCCAAAAATATTGGCCTCCACTCTCTCTGATGAATTTGTTCAAGATAAAGAAGAAGCAGAAGCTTCTACACAGTCGATTCGAATTGAAGACAGTCTCCACGCAGTGACTCCTTCTCCTGATGCTCCGGAAGTTCATGAGATCTCTGATATCTCATATTATCATATTGCTGAAACAGAAGAAGAAATTAAAATCTCTGATATTGAAGAAAAATTCTGCTGCACTTCCATGCAAACATTCACCGATGATTTTCCTTTAAATTCTGTGCAAAATTTACCAGTAATTGCTTCCGAAAGTGAAGAGAAATTTAATTTTTCTTCCTCTAATGTTGCGGCTGGTGTGCAAATATGTAAAAAATTGGATATTTTGGAATAAATATCATATTATAAGAGTAACACATTCACTCCCCATGATCTAGATTTTCCAGCAAAATCCTGCTGGATTGCATGCACCAAAATTCAGAATTTTGAAGAAGAAGAAAGCTGTGCATCGACCGTCACGGTTAACCATTTATTTGAATATGATATTAAAATTATTGGATCTGATATGATATTATTTAGATCTGATCTTATATTTCTTGGTTTAATATATCAAATTCATAATCTTTCAGTACTTCTTGTAGCTGTTCTCATCAACGGTGTGAAGAAACAAGTACCGCAAGTCTCCTACAAAACTGTTGCTCGGGATTTGATTCATTTCACAGTTTTGGATATGTTTTGAACCTATTTAGATCAGATTTAATTTATGATATGATATTATTTGGTTCATATTTTAAAATCCAAAAGCATTCATTTATGCTTGTAGCTGCTCTCACCAATTCCGGTGTGAAAAATCAAGTACCGCACTTTCTCTTCAAAACTGCTGATGGGGATTTGGTGTTAGTTTCCTCATATGAGGTTGATGATATTTTATTATGTGATTAATTATATATTTCAGAAGATATATCATACTATGGATCTCAATAATTCACTCTCAACAGTCCCAGTGATTCACAACCATTGATCACATGCTCATCTTCTCACAAAACTAGTAAAGAGGAAGATTTTCTGCATCCGCCTGGACACCTGCTCCTAACACTCAGGGATGTTATTACCATTCATGGTTTTCTGTTCATGGCTGCAAAATATCAGTTTCTTGAGTGTTCCTCACATTCTCTGAATTCTCAAGAACCTTTTCTCACTTTTCAGTTGACTTCAATTGCTCTACATGGGTCCAGTCTTCATCCGGCAGCTGTCTATATTTCTGATTTAGTTGAGCATATCATTCTTCTTCCAAATAGGAATATTCCTCCAGAAATAATGATGGAGAGGTTCACATGCCATGCCCTAGGATACCTGTGCACATAAGAACTAGATTGATCCTGATTCTACCTGCTTAATTAGAAGGGGGTTTTTTTCCCATGTGGTTTTTCCCCAGCACCTTGTTTTTGAGCAGTTATCTTACTTTACTTGATGTAATGGGTGACCTATGGTATTAGTTACCAAGGCCCACAGATTTTCCAAGTTAGCATTCAGGGGGGGTGTTAGGATTATTAATCCTCCCTTGTCCAATTTGGTCATATGCCTAAATCGGGAGTCATGTCTAAATCGGGAGTCCATCCAGTCTATTTATAGTCATTAGCACCATTGGGTAAAATTGACCTAATTGGGGCACATGTTTCAGTTACTAAAGTGTGGGGAACACTAATTGAGGCTCACTTCCACTTACTGCACTTGATTGCATAAGTTTAGGAGCCTCCTAGATCAATCCCTACAATTTAGGAAGCCACTGGGAGTGTCGAAACCAACCAAGGTCAGTTCACTTCAGTTAATGACTAGTCAAGCTAAGTTAGGAGTCAATTACATTCAGTTCAAGTCCTCCACATTCAGTTAGCACTAGGTTTACTTGACTGCACACATGTGGGGTGCATTTCTCACCTACCACAGTCAGTTAACCATTAGTCAACACTAAATTAACACTTGAGTTGTATTTTAGAGCTCCGATGAACTCCGGTTATGGTTTAGACAAGGACAGTTAACTACTGGGTCCTCCGATAGTGATGTAGACAAGGTCTTGGTTACCTGCAGTTAAGTAGAGTCTAATCAATTCGAACTTTCTCATGTGGATTCGAATTGCTTGTGGCTATTAAAGCCATTGTACTTCATTGTAATTATCTATCTAGTTACTCTTTGATTAATGAAAAGCATTCACAACTGCAAGCCATTTTTGCACTATTTCATTCTTTAATAACTGAGTAAATTGTGTGATCTATCATGTGAGTTGTGTGTTTGTCTACAAATCTATGTGCTCAATTTAATAATCATCCTATGCAGTTCACACCTAATTAGTACCAACTGCAGTACACACCTCAGCAACCATATGCGCAACAAAACCCCTATCAACCACACTACCAGCAGAACCAGTACCCACCACAACAACCACACCCCTAGGGAAGGGGTGGTGAAAACATTACAGGAAGAGGTGGAGGAGTAGGATTTGGTAGAGGAAGAGGTCAAGTTACGTTCTATAACTATGGAAAACTGGGTCACTATGCTAGAGATTGTTTAGAGCCTACAAAGACATGTTCATACTGTAAGGGATAGGACCATAATGTCGAACAATGTCCTCAGCTGATCACAAAGTGGAAAGCAAGGAAAATTGCAGGACCTAACCTTGCACAGAATCTGAACCCGAATCTGAATGTGAATGTTCAAATGATTGTGGCTGAACCATGAGACCTAAACATCGTTGCCATAACTCGAATAGGTGCGATGACTGGAGCAGACTAGGATAAACCACAAGAACAACCACAGCCACAAGTAAGGCCAGGGGCATAGAAAAATGAGCCAATGAACGTACAGAAATAAGTATTCTGGGACATACAATCAGAGTTCGTAAGCCCAGAACTACCATCGAATTCTACAGAAGTCAAGGAAATTCTTGAATGATTTCAATGCATATTTTAGAATAAGGTTCCACCAAAGGTTAGTAAGCGAAGAACCTTTCTGTCAAGTTGTTTAATGCTAATGCAAGATAAAGATGCTATTGCAAAACTACGAGGAATTATAGAAGAGATATATGTAGAGCCGTGACTTGAAAAGAAAGTTAACCAAGTACGGAAAAAATGTAAAACTGGATGGGATTTAAGGATGACTGCATAGATAGGTGACTACGACATGGAGTATATCATCTGGGATCTGGGCTCATATGTTAATATTTTGATGCAACAAACTTGGGAAAGTATGGGAAATCCATGCTTGGACTGGTCTCCTATCTAGTTGCGACTTTCTAATCAGGAAATGGTTCTACCCACTAGCCAGTTGAGCAATGTCTTCGCCAATATCGAAGGATTACGCACATTTGCAAACTTTGAAGTCATTAACATTGCTAATGACATGAACCCATATCCCGCTCTCCTAGGAATAGATTGGGCCATAGACAATCAGACCATCATAGATTTCAAGAAAAGGATTCTCTCATTCAAAGATGAGGAAATGAGGGTAGTATCACCCATCGATCCATTAGAAGGACAAATATACATTGATCTTGTCTAGAATGAGGGACAGGGTGACTATCTCAACCAGATCCACAATCTCACAACTATGCAGGAAGATTATATGAATCTGAAAGAATATGGAAACCTGAGTTGGATATGTGCGAGTTCATGTACATATTACTTGGGTGAGGCTTTAGAGGGTTGGAAAAATAGACTACCCAAAGTCTCTATGAGAAGGTGTGAAAGAGTTACAAGGTCTGTGTGACAGGTGGAGAATGAGTCAAGGGGACTACACACATATGAGGGTTTCATATACACATTGGAAATGACACCTAAAACCTGGTATACCTCTGTGGAGCTACGACAAGGGACCCAAGATTGCGAGAGAATCGCTAATTAGTGTGTGCATACATTTGAATTTGCTGATAAGCACCCTACAATTAATGCTGCACTTTAGACAGTAAAGGGGAATATAGTTGTTGAGATCCCTATCAAAGAGGATAATTCTCACCAATGCAGTGCAACCATTCAGCAGTACAGTCTAACCAGAGACCTAGATGATGATTTGACTAATATCAGTAGACCAGAATTAGAGGGCACACGAAAAGTAGAAGGAAGTATAATTTCAAGTGATCAGTTCCTCTAGCCCTTGAAAATCAAGGAAGTACATATCGATCGCCAAAGAACCCAAAGTTCTCCAATATCAGATATTATTGGGACAAGGAAGCAGTTGCAAAGATCACGGATCTACTGCATGAGTATCAGAACCTATTCCCTACCAACCTATCAAAAATGAGGGGAATAATGAGAGACTTAGGGGAGATGAAAATACCCCTGCGACTAGATGCTAAACCAAGTAAGCAGTGACAAAAGACATTGCATGATTGACATATCAGGATTAATGCAGTCGAAGAAGGAGGACTCGTCTTATGGTATGACAACAAATTGTTCAAGCACACAGGCAAGCTGAAGACACATTGGCTAGGGCCATATAATATCGTGCACATCAGTGATGCGGGTGCAGTAAAACTCCAGAAGTTAAATGGTATCGATGTCGCAGGTATCGTAAATGGTAGTTTCCCAAAGCCATACTACGACACGCATAACATCCTGGGTTAAAATGTGGAAAAAAAAGATAAGAGGCCAGAGGACGTAACCTACTCTATCGCAAGACTACAACAAAACCAACATAAAAGCACAAGAGATAAGCACAAGCAACGAAGTGCACGAGAATCAAGTCATCGCGCAAACACAAGCAAGGAAAATGAAGCTTGCGATGGGTATGGAAGGAATCTGCGTGGGCCAAGAATGTTGCACGAAAGAGGAAATCGGCATAGAAGGAATATGCACAAAAAGGATGTCACTTGCACAGAAAAGGCAAGCAAAGAAAAAAGTCATTAGCAAGCGGGACAAAGCAAAAAGTGGCAAAAGGATGCAAAAAGCAGGAATGACAAGCTGGCAAGCATTAAACTACAAATCTCTAACAAATATTCTGGCAGTTGTGACAACTAAGTGCCATTAATTCGACCCACTATGAGGAATAGGGTGGTGTACTTTTTGGTCCCATCACCCATCCTTCGTATAAATACCCTAACTATCCTAACATGTACAGCCTAGGAAGTGAGTTACAGAAGTTAATGAAGAATGTGTCCACAAAAGTAACCCAAGAGATCGATTAGACCTCGACCTCCTATCAAGTGATGATTGCAAGACACAGAGGGCCATATAAATATGTGTCCTCCCCATCAAGCATTCTATTATGCATACTGAGACCTAAGAAAACTAGAGCCACACAATTACAAAGCTAAACCCTGCCATCCTTGCTTGATTACTCCGACGTCCATGGTAATTAACATCCCTAGTGAGAGTGAGGCATTGGATGCCACTATTATCTCTGGTTTCCCCATTGACGAGGAAGAAGAAATACAGTTTCCTAAGGTACAGCAACCATGGATTGACCCCATGAAAAGAATGCAGAAACAACAAGCAGCTGTAGCACCTGAAAAAGAGCCGAGGTAGCCCAATGAGACACAACCAGGAGAGGTGTCCGAACCACCACCACCACAGCAAAGAAAATGCAAGGCTATGACCTCCATGGATGCACGAGGAAAGATAACTATTGGTGAAGGAGCACAATATGTCATGGACAAAGATGTGCTACCACAAAGAGAGCCAGAGGCAAAGCGACTTGATACGAATTTCCCATATTACATTCATCCAAGGAGAACGGATGCAGAGGAGAGGGCTCTCTAAAAGAAGGTGGTGACTACTCTGGTAGTGCCACAAATTCCTATTGGAATTCCCTTGTGAAAGGATATCCTCCCTGAGTTGGCTAGGTGAAGTTCTAGGACTTTGACACTTGACAACTGGAAGGACTATAGATAACAGATTGCATGGTTGCGAACTAGTACGCTGCAAGTGACGCCCAAGTGCTCAGTCCAATGGACTGGGCTGAGGGAATTTCCCGCGTAGGTCTAAAAAACATGTTTTTCATGCCTTCCTTTGGCCATAGTGTACAAGTCAATACATACGTGAAGCAGTTACTGGTCTACTTCCATAGAGGATGCCTATGGCTGGATCAGCCATATCCAATTGATGCTGAGTTAATTTCAAGGATCACTGGCCTCCTGAACGAAGGTGACGATCCTGCCCCATACTTGGCCAAGCAAGACATTAACCCTATCAAGTAGAACCATAACCTTCAACAATCATGCTGAGGATTCTTGATTGGGTCCATCCAGGTCAAAAGTATGACTTTCACCGCAAATATCCTATCTTGTAAGATGCTCCACAACATGATACCCAATCAATGTTCGGCAGCGATGGTGGAACTCGTAGATTTATGTGCGCTAGGGGGAGTATTCAATTGGTTGTGGTACCTACTGAACGAAATCATAGATGATGTGATGTAGGCCTAGCACAAGGACGGTTACAAATTCCACTATTCCTGGCAGCTGATCTTGATTTCGTTCACTGTGTGGGGTAACCCGCCGGAGTACATCTAGATGGATGTACCACTACCTTGCCTTGGTACAAGGTACCAGAATTTGTGGGAAGACAAGGTGGACAGAAATCAGCAGAAGAATAACAACATTGCATTATTTTTACATGCAGAGGCATTGCGTGATGTTGTCCGCCAATCCCACAGAATCTGCGCTGCGATGATACACAAGTACATCGTATTCATCAAGTTTCAAGCTAAAGTGCATAATATAACACTGTTTCCAACAAAGGACCCAATCAAGCAGGTGCACCATGCAGAATTCATGATGACAAATGAGGATGTGGATGCAATTATCAATATTTGGCCAGAGGAATGGTGTGGCCCACTAGCAAATTCACTTCCTAAAGAGAAGAATCCAGAGGAATCATCACTTCACCAAGTTAATGGTGAAGAGAATGAAGGTGATGACAATGAAGATGATCTGTTGTAGGAACACAATGAGGACGATGATAATATTGATGACTCGGACCATCATGCATCCGAGTGCCCACCAAGTCAAGAGCATGTGCAGACATGGATGCAAACACAACAAGAAGAGGGCCACTCATCCCATAAGAAACATAAATCCGATAGAACAGCGAACACGAACACATTGACTAAAGATGATCTACAAGAAATTGTCGACATTATTTCTAAGGCCGCGCAAGATAACCTTGCTAGTCTGAGGATGCAGCAATTAAACATTGCTACCCAAGTCAAGGGCCATCTCAATAAGTTTATAGAGGCCATCCAGGATGTCCAAGCCACTATGGAGAGCAAGACATATGGTGTTGATCCTAGTATTCCACTAGTTACACCAGCATTACTGTCGCCAATCAAAGTGGTGATTTAGAGGAAGGCACTAGAGGAAGACGCAAAGACAAGTGCAGGTCCTAATGACAATAGTGTGTAGATAGAATCCTCCAAGATATCCCTACAATAAGTCTATAACATTCAACAGGCGGTCGCATCCGAAATTTGGCCAATTGAAAATGTTTTAGCTTATCAGGAAACAAAACAGCAACAAAAGGCAAAGCTGCACAAGCCCCTGTTGAAGGAGAAAGAGAAATAATTGCAGGGGCGCATCACCCTTCTTGTTGAAAAAGAATAGGAAATACTAGCACATGAACAAAGCTACGTAACATTAGTTGACTCCATTAAGAATGCCATTGTAGCATTCCTGCCAGAAGCAGGACAAGAGGATGAAGACTCCTTGGATAAAGTAACTAGGCTCGCAAAGGTCACATAGGATCTTCGGCAGCAAATGGAGGAGCTGCAAGCCAGGAAGATGCTAAGCACACCCCCGAAGGTGCTTGAGGAAAGAATAAGAGTAGGGTCTGAAGCTTTTGAGAAAATCAGAGAAGGAAAAGCACTTTGTGCAAAGGCTACAGATGTTGTAGCTACCATTTGGGGAGTGCTGCTCAAAGATGAAACAACTAAGGAAATCAGGAAAAGTGCATGAGAGGCAGATGAGAAAATCAACACTGCAAAGGAAAAAATGAGGAAGCTACCTCTCCAACATAAGGTCATAAAAAATGTAGAGATCAAGTGACTGTAGGAAGAAGTGCAAACCCTTCACGAATGAGAGAAGGTTAGGGAATTTGAGGTAGAGACACATCATTCGACAGCCGAGCGACTCATAGACCTTATTCATCCTATGTAGAAAAAAATTCAAGTCCTAGTACAATAAATAGAGGCAGAATCATAGGAACATGTCCATTCCAACCATGTTGAGCAGTTGGCCGCACAAGCAGAGGAATTTACAGAGGAAGTCGCTAAGGTTCAGTAGATGGTGAAGGAATTCTAGTACAAGGTTCCTCCTGCTACGCAGCCTAAGCTAGAACTAGCAACTTAAAATTGTGCAAGGAAATAAGGCCAAGGCATGCAGCTAAAAAAAAAACCAGTGAGGGAGGGATCCCCAGGGTAGCTTGCATGGAAAGAATGTTGTGCTATAAACCCGCTAGCAAACCAGCTAAGAGACAATTGGCCATAGGTCACAGACAGTTCACAGGCACTAGAGGATCGTTAAATGCATGAGGATTCAACAAAGATTTGGTGCTCGCGACAAGAAATCACCCTTGGCAGAATGCCTAGCTCATCAAGTGCAGGAAACTATGTGACAGTGACCATCCATCACATCAATACTTGATCATGGCTATTAGTATGGGAGAATGACGGTAGGATTAATCATAGCAAATATGAGAGGTAGATCTGGTGCTCCAGAGGAAGGTATTTTCCTAATGATGCACCTAGATAATCCTAGATTCCATGTGACCCGATGCTCCTATTATAAAATAAGGGCACGCCTAGAGAAAACATCACTTGGTTGTGTTTCTTGAGTACTAGTTACAGATGGGTTGGGTTGTGGCATGGCGGGAAACCCTGCTGGATAAAGCAATTGCTGCAACCTTTAGTGTGTGGGTTATCTCCGACGATGGGAGTAAGAAAGATGTTAATAGTCTGCAAGTTATTTCTACCCAGCTATAAGTCTCTGGCGAACTCATCCTTGGCTATTTATTTTTCAGTTGGTTAGCAGCCCTAACTATGACACCTAGAAGGAAGTCGGTGGGGATCCGAGGTTTTTGTGCCACTTCACTAATCCTGTAGGGATGGCGAGCAGGCCCAAATTTCAGCAATCCAGGTGAGGCCTCCATTTGGGGAAGGACCAAATAAATGCTACATGGCCAGATATGGCTTGTAGATCATGATGATGATGTGAAATTCATAAAAGTTGGGAATCATTCGCCTCTGATCACTCCCTTGAATTCTAGGATTTTCTGGTTTTCAATATGGACAATGCTTCATTCTTCAAAGTTCATATCTCCATCACATCAATCATCAGTTGGGCACTTCCCATAGAGCTTTGCAGAACAAGAAGAGGAAAAGGAGGATGAAGAGGACTGAGAAGAACAATAGAAAGACAAGCTGTAGCAAGCACAAGGAAAACCCCAGGAGCCTGAGAATGATAATAAGAATTGGATTGTTGTGCTAGAATGGGACACTAACAACCCTGGTGAAATTCAGAAGTGGAACTTTCCTTTAAGAGTCTTCAGATGATGTCGAGGAATAAATTGTAAGGCTAAAGTAACTAAAGTTTTGTAATATAAAAATTCTTCCAAGTATGGGAGGAGGCTGCGGTGTAGGAAACAGACCACGGTGCAGGAAACACCGCCAAAAAAAAAACATAAGGAACAAAGTGCTCAAGGCAGGAAGTATGCGAAGGTGCAGAAGGAAATTTTTTTTTAGCAAGGAGATGGTCGCACAGATTGCGCCTCTTCCTATGACCATTGCTTCATCACTCGGGATGAGCCACATGTGAGTGTTGGGGGCTTGTTTTCCTAGGAAAGGAGCACAAGAAAGAAGTTCACGCGCAAGGAAAAGAAGGTGTGCGACACATAAGAAAGAAAGAAAGCAAGGTCGTGAAGGAAGCAAAGGGTCAGCGTAGGAAGAATGGAGAGGAGTGCGACGAAGGAAAGGTGAGCACATGAGCGTGTAGGTGATAATGGCTGAAAAGTGACAGGTGCAAATCATGGTCATTTAAAGTGGCGTAATCCTGTAGCAAGACACATACAAGGGAATATTTGTAAGCCAGGATGATATTTCCTCATGTCGAGTCGTAATCACGATAGCTGTAGCCTGAGGGGAGGCTGATGGTGACAGTTAACAGACTACCTATATGCAGTCAATCTTGTGTGGTCATGTAAAATAGTATAAATAGAAGGGATTCAATGGTTAGAAGGTTGGTTGTGATTTCTTTTTAGTTGTTTTTTTTTCAATAGTTAGAAGGTTGGTCCTGAGTTCGGTACTGGTTGATCAATGATTTGTAATGCCTATTGTTTTGGCTATTCATTGGTGATCCATAGTGAAGGGTTCCTTTTTGTTGTAATGTTCTAGAGATTATAGGAAGAGAAGACTCAGCAAGAGTCTAGTAGTGATAGGAGGCTGTTGAGCCTCAGATCTAGCTGCTATGTGCGCAGGCCGCTAGGATTAGAAGTAGGGTAGAAGAACAAACTGGAGAGCATGCGAATGAGAAGTTTGATTCATAAAGATATATCATAAGATCAGTTTGCATCTTGCATACTACAAGGTGTTATACCCTTTTCTCATTCCAGATGAAGATCACCTTGGTGGTTTTTCCCATATGGGTTTCCACGTTATCTATTGTGTTTGAATGGATTACTAATGTTGTGAATGTTTATGTGAATGGTTGTTATTTGCTTCTTGTATGGTGATGAAATATTGATTAAATACCTGATGTTGTACTGTAATTAGTAGATGAATGGTTAGGGAATGTCGTTGAAATATATGTATATATCATCCTATGCATTTATGTATTAAGTCACAACGTAAGTCATAGATGGTCTGTTAGTATGAGTCAGCTACGCCGCACAAGTTGGGCCAATTGTGAGGTTGGGAACAAGGATAGGACTGTTCGTGCTAACATATTGTTGTCCTCAGTTGCACAAGAATGACTCCACCATCCATCCATCCCGTTGCCTTCATTGAGCTCCTTGGCTGTGTGCCAAGGGACTATAATCCCTCAACAATCACGGAAATATGGTTTTGGCGGTTACCCATTGAAGAGATATCTTGAGTGAGACTGCACCTGCTTCATAGGTGTTGCTAACGGGGCTTACTCTATCGATCCGGTATCTTGGGTGTTTATTGGGTTGACTGGCTGTACAGAACCTAGGTCGCGCGAGTTAGGAAAAGTGGCCAACATATAAGGAAAATAGAGAGAAGAATAAAGAGATTGAATAAAGCATAAGTGATCCAATATCTTTCCAAGTATTATTGATGAAATGAATTGATGATTATTACAATAGGAATACATCCTTATAAAGGAAAAATGAGTTGTTATAAGACAACTCATGCTAGCTCGTAAATCAGGCTTACTAAATATGATTAGCCCCCATATGTGACTAGAGCACTTCCCAACTCTGTTAAGGACCTCACAAATTAGATAAAGAATGAGTGAGTTGTTATGAGTGATGGATTAACATGTTAATCCTGTAATCTAGAGAGAAAATCATGGAGGACAGGTTGGAAACAAAAGATAGCAGTTTCCTAGTTGTCTAGCTTTACCTTATCCACTAAAAGGAAGTAATAAAGCAGGATAAAAAATAATTTGTAGGAAGGCGCAGTTACTAAATATGGTAGTCAATAAAGTGGGTAAGATCTAACCAAAATCAAGAAAAAGGCACTCCTGGGGTATATATGGCAAACAGTTGACCAAGTGGTCCAAGTGGATGCAACTATCTAGGCTAGTGGATAGGAAATTAATCAGAAATAATTAAATATTGTTATCCTAAGTATGGAGTGGGTTTATCATATCCCAACAACATGTTCTTTGTAAATCAAGAGTGATTCATGTCTTAGGATCATGTATCTCATATTAATTACACCATGCATAATTCACAATGATTTGTTGAACATTATTAAGCTTTGTCATAATTTACAATTGATGAGGGGTAGGGGGTTTGAAATCAACAAACAACTTATTCAAATGAGATCATTGTGCTATTCATATCTTGAATGAGCTACAATATAGAAAACATGTTGATTTTACTTGGATTGTTAAGAGGAAAACAACATGTTCTAAGGTTTTTCCCTTCAAATTCAAGAATTTTATATATCAAACCCTAGATTATCTTACGATATTCTCTTCTAACCTATTTCAATATGCACATGGAAAAATATTTTAACAACTTACCAGAGTTGCTTGGTGAGTTAGGATAATAACCTTGCAGATCCTTATTTACCACCTTTATAAACCATAGATTGAAAGTCTAAATGTTTCATCATTTTTGAAAGATAAATTGTTGTAATTTCTCATGTATTCAACAAAATTTTCCATGTAACAAAGAATAGGAGTTAAACCAATAAGTTAACTCAAACTAGATGGAAAGGATCTTATCAAGGACTTCATAACTCAACAATACTATCTTTTAATAAAGTTACGAAAGGTCTCATTCACATATCATCACATGCATTTGAGAAAGAAACTACGTGATAGTAATGCCATCTTCAAAAGAATCGAGTAAGTGGGTTTTGATTTTATGTAAATGAGGAATAGTTGACACACTATTGTTATAACAAAATCATGTCATCATCATGTGATAAGACCTTTGACATACCTACTTGCCTTGAATCCCAGCTTCTGCAGTGAAAAATAAATGGTTTTTTATCACTCTATCATGCAAATTCCCAGCACCACACATGCCTCTTTATCCAGGAGCGGTACCCCTGCTTGCACCGCCTTTCATCGGTTGTCCACAAGCGGTGCCACTACCCATTTGCCTTGGTCCATAGGTGGTTATTACAAGAACCACCCTGTCATAAAAGGAGAAGCATAGTACCCTGGGTAAAAAGGGAAAAAGAGAAGCTTCTCAAGGCTTCTAGATGATAAGCCTCAAGATATCCCTTATCCCTATTGTTGTGGGTTAGTTGAGCTCGATATCCCTCATCCTAGGATCTTAGAGGCCACCTCACCCACTAATTTCTCAACCATCTCTATCCATTAAAGCCATATAAATATGAGCTCATAGCCATGGTTGAGGGAAGAACATTGAAGGTATTGTTATGTTGCTGGATTGATTATTGGCCCAAGATCATTTGGAGAGAGCATAGAGAGCTAGAGTCGGAGCTTTTGGGGATGAAGAGCTTGTTTCATGGAGATACGTGTCAACACTAAGGCTTGGTTGTAAACTTCTTTATATATCTAATGCAAGTTTATTTTCTGTCCCATATATATTGTTGATGTTTGATTTCATATATATATTGCTAGATTCCTTAGTCACTAGCATAGATTAGTAAATCATATTCTGGTTTCTTTGATTCATTTCGTGTTGAGCTTGATTGAAGGTACACAAGTGGACTATCAAATCCTTGTATTATAGATATCTACAGCGTCTAGGGAGAGTTATCAGCCTCTGTGATCCATTTGTTCTAGATCTCAACAATTCAAACTAGTGGAACACCTTGCTATCTGCAGGAGGTGAAATATTCCAACTAAGAAACCTGGAGACTCTGTTGGGGATAGTTGTATTCAGTTCTTTTGATCTTCCTCAGTCTGCAAATCTTGTCTAAATCTAGGCTCATTTTCTTCAACTCTTTTCAGTCAGATCTACTTGCTGACTTACTCTATTTGGGTTTGAAACCTCTAGATATGTTCAGATATGAGTCATTTCAATCTTTTATGCTCTGTTTCCATACTCAATTCAATAGTATTTTCCCTGATCTAGTCCTTTTCTGACTAGATCCTTCATTCTCTTTGTGTTTTGGTCTTCTATAGGGAACCACACCTACGCAATGTACAAGGAGTGGTGCCACCACCTAAACAAAGTGAGCAGTACGCGGTGCCACCGCCTGTATCCCGTTCATGAGAAGCAGTGCTGGGATAAAACCGCTCCATCAATGCCTGAGAAGCACGGTGCCAGGTAGGCATCATTCCAAGACCTCTTTTTTCTCATTTTTTGTAAAATTTGAGCTGATTTGCTTTCAAAAAATAAAAAAATAAAAAAATAAAGAGCCAAAAAAGGACCCAATCAAGTAGGTGCACAAGACCCCCCCAAGACACTCCTTGAGCGTGTATGAATCCATAGTTATTCTCAAGAGTTTTGATTGATGTTGGTATTTTAAAGCTTCATAGTTGGCTTTGAATAGAACTTGGTTTTGTTAGATCTCTAATTTCTGTCTTCCTTGCTAGAACAAGAAAAGATTCATTTCAGTTTTTCTTCATTTGTTATACATGATTTTTGTATGTTTTTCCTTTTTTCATAAGTTGTGGAAAAGTGCATATGAAAGTTATTGTATGATTTTGTGATTAGTTCATTCATACTTTTAGTTGGAAAATCTGAACACTTTTGTATAAAGTTGTAACCATCTTTTCTTGCTTTTCATTAGAGGTCTCACTTCTTTTTCAGTTCAAAAGAGAAGATTTTGTTTGTTTTAGTTAGGAACGGATCATATAAGAAATTTGTTTAATTGTTATATGGGATTTAATCTATGTTTCAAATAAATTGAGCCTCTCTCCCTCTCTTAGGTAGAATTTCATTGAAGAGGAAAACTTGCATTATCATATAGATCAGTGTGCATCTTCTTTAATTTCAAGTTTTCACTCCATGGCTCCACCTAAATGCACAAGATAAAATTAAGTGCTAGCTTAGGTTTAAATTTTTTTAGCAATTTGTGTGATAGGTTAGAGATGTTTTCGGGCATCGTTAAACATAGGAGCTGTCATTATTTGTCAGCATTACATCTCGAGACTCACATGGTTCTTCCATGTACCATCGGTATATTGAATGACCTTTCACGTACCCTTGAGGTATATAGAAAGGTACTTCACGTACTCGATTGTATATCAAAAGGCCCCTTGTGTATGGTTATGTATTAGACAACACTACTATTGATTTGAGCTCCCACATACCCTGTGTATATCAGGAGACCCCACTAGGATTCCCTATCCATCTGATTTATCCTTTTGGCCTGTCCTATGAGGTTCCTGACTATTATCCACTCCTTTCACATGTTTGCTTGTTGCTTTTAGTTTGAGTAGCACTTGTTATCTGTACCGTTAGGATTTTTTACAAGAGTGAGATATTTTTGTTACATAGTTATGGCTTCACCTTTCGAGACTACCAACCAAGAGACTCCTTTACCAAGCATGTATTTTGTGTTCCCTCCATATGGGGATGTTGGCCCTCCTCTCATGGCTACGTTAAGCCTTCCTGGATTGACTATTGGATTACATGTTTGGTTATTCTCCAGTCCAGTTATCCCATGTACACCAGTTGCATCTAATCCTAATCCTTCATCGCAAGAGCATCAACCTCATGTTGATCCCTCTCCTTCTTCACTAGATGTGTCTTCTCTCATTTCTACCTCTTCGCTTGTTCAAAGTTGTAATACTAGTAGTCAGGTCGATAAGAAGAAGAAGAAAAGGAAGATTAAGAAGAAGAAAAAAAACAAACAACCAAGTCTCAACCATTCACTCCTCCCAGTGTGGACAGTGTTGATCTGCACACCCAAAGACCGTGTAAACCCAAATTCCCTTGTAGGCTTTGCAAGGGTGATCACCTTCTGAAAGATTGTCATGGTGTGTCCCCGGTTTTAGAAGAGTGGATAAGGTTTCCTAGAAACCGATGTCATCAGCCTCTGTTCATCATACTGATGATTCCCCCTCAACCAATGACTCTATGGTTAAGAGTCCAAAGGGTAAAGTTAGAAATCCTTGCTTGCTTTGTAAGGACATGCACTTTACTTACCTTTGTCCTATCATGGATGAAGCTTCTAAATTGTTGGAAGATATTACTATTTCTCATCAACAGCTTCTAACAGATTATCATAACTTGTCTCTTGAACCCCCATTGGTTGATAAAGTGGTCGATCCAATTCTAACCTTGATCGATCCCACTTGTTAACAACCCTACTTAGAAGAGGCTCGAAGGGACCATGATAAAAAAGAAATAATGGTTGCTTGTCAAACTTTGGTTAAATATTATGGTATAAAAATATGACAACGGACAAGTAAGCGGTGAATTGTCATGGGATCCAACTGTGCAAAGCAAAAAAATGGAGATCGGCGGCCTAGAACGTGTCCGCTTCATGAAGATATGAGAAGGATAAAGACATGCGAGTGTTCGATGATATGTAAAAATCAACGGTAGCTAATCCGTTTCGATGAAATCTACAGTCGTTGTGGACTCCGCCATGTAGATTTGCATGTTTGCTAAAACTAGAACGCCCGACGGAAATGCGTACAGGTCGCTTGATCAGATGGCTGGGAAATAAAGGTGAATTACATCAATGATCGTGGATGGATCCGGAGCGGGAATTTGCATGGTGGTTGGAGATAAAGGGTGGTAGCGGAATGGAAACCACGGGACACGTGGTCGATTGTGGTGCATTCCAGAGGCAAAAGTGGTTTGGTGGAAACCGCCGAAGGGGGGCGTCCGGAGTGGGGTCCTATATAAACAAAGTTGAATTGCTCAAGTATTATTTTATTGGCACTGGATGAATGAAAAAATACCTACATGCTCGTCAACCTCTATAGTCAATTTTGAACACATGCAGCCATAGTAACAGGTAAGGCTCAAACGCCTGAAATTAATCCTTCTAATTACCATTATCGACTAAATTATGGACCAAGGAAAAGATTTGTAAGAGTTTAGTCATATTTTAGATGACAGAGAAGACTATCTGGTTGATAGGGACAGAGGAGTGTGTGACCCTTTCCTGTCCATAGGAAGTCTATCAGTTAGCAAAGAGAAGTTATGGCAATACAATTCACAGGGTAATGATATCTTAAATGCATGTCAATCGGTTTTATATTATTTTGTTGTCTAGCAGACCCTGCATTTTCCCGAGTTCGCTGAGTGGTGCACAGTTAATTATTCTTCTTCTCAGAGAGTTATTGTCAGCCAGTCTACGTCTAGGATACTATGTAAGATTGACGCCAAAGTCATCTGTGAAAACCTAAACTTGCCCGATAACTACCTTGAAAGTCGTGAACCTGTAAATGAGTCCATTTTATCCAAAATGTATAAAAATTGTGAAACTGAGGTCCGTTGTGAATTTTTGTCAAATATTCTTAAGGATGATCAGTCATTAGATGGCATTTTCCCGCCATACCATGTTTGTATTTTTAGAGATGAAGTTCAATTAGTGGTGTCCTTAGTCTGTCAAGTTTTGGGTCTAGATGATGATTGTCATGTAAATGAAGTCATCCTGAGCTTTCTATTAAAAATAAGTTCTTTGAGTTCTGCGTCTCAGTCAGTTCATGTATTCACTCTGGATGAATACTTGGCAGAAGCGATACATCTTCAATTGAGTGAATTCCCAAAGGTCGGATTCTTCAAATTTTAAACTTATTTGTTGAACATGTTGCTATGTTCAAACGTCACCGAGTTGCAGTTTTTAAGTACCATGTTCCTTACAGATTTGCCCAAGCAAATCAACATGTTTGAATTTGCAAATTCAATCATGTCAGAAATATACAGGATGTTATTTGATGAAGTGTTACCCCGGGTATTAGAAGATATGAAATGCATGATGTAGCCCTCACCTGAGGATCGAGTCAGAGATTGGTTTCTGTCTAAGGATTCCACTGTTTTGAGGATATATGGATTTAATGGGGAGCCTTATAGGTTACTTTCTTTCCTTACTCCTAGAATTTTTTCAGTAGAGTTTATGAGACAAAGGTTGCATTCAGAGGAAGAACATTTTGGGGCCTTTAAGAAATATTCAAATATCAAGTTCCCTCTCAAAGTCAGTTCTTTTATTTTAAAAAATAAAGGTTCCCTAGTATTTATAGAAAAATTGTTGGGAAGCATGGAATTTCAAAAAGAGCCAAAGGTAAATTATGATCCCCACCATATAATTTCCCTAAGAAAGCAGGCAAACAAAAACAAGCCATTTGACCACCAAGATATTGAAGGCCTGAGCGAGACAACGAATTTGTCTCATTTTATGGAAATTCCAAGATCTGATGAAAGTACAAGTGTTATACCAGTTGCAGTATCTCAAGTGATGGAGGGTCCTAATATTTTGGTTAAGAGGAGTCTTTCAGAAATTGAAAGCATGGAAGTGGATGAAGATGATTCACATAAAAAATCTAGGTTGTTTCAAGATGATAAAGCTTTAAGTGAAGTTATTGCAGATGATCTAAAAAGAGGTGTTTTGGGCCCTACAAAATCTATACAAGTGAAACAGTTTTCTTTTAAAGATGTAGATAATTCAGAATCAAGCCCAATTTTCAAGTCCAAAGAAGAGCTAATGGCCAGTTATATGGAGAAAGGAAAACAGTCCCTAGAAGAGACAACGAATTTACTCTCGTGGGTGAGGAGTTTAAATAGTCCAAAAACTTCCTTGATTTCTACCAGGGACATAGAAAGAAATACTTTTAAATTGGCCATGGTAAATGACAAGAAGATGTCAGAAATAGAAGTATGATTAGACAATATTAGTGTGCCAGACAAAATACAGTTACATAAGCAAAAAAGTGACATTATTTATTCCGATTTATTGCATGCCATGATGAGAGTTAATAAGTTGCAAATTTTGGTAGACAAGTTAGAAGTTCAGTTCAAACATGAGAAAGTTGAAAACAAATCCAATTCCATTCAAATCAAAAATTTGCAAGCAGATGTCATAAGTTCAGGAAGTGGAAGAGATAACACCCAAGAAATCAAAAGACTGTTGGAAGAAAAGGACAACGCCCTCCAGGTTTTGAAGAAAAGGTTGAAGATTCCAAGCACAGAACATCTTCAACCATATGAATTATTAGCAGTACAAGAAGAGAAGGACAAGATCTACTAGGAGAAGATGGAGCATAAAGGAAGAGCTATCAAATTACAAGAGGAAAAAGACAAATGGGAAACAGAGTGGAGTGAGCTAATATCGCAAATCTCCCTGCTGAAAAAGGATCAAAACGATGAAAAAGAGATCATGGAGGAATTGATGAGTCAAACTCCCACTGATGAGGATCTGTCTATTGTAAATATTGAGAAACCATTAAATGATTTTTCTGCAGATGACTTGTTAGTACCCATGTCCCAAGTCAGCCTAAAGGATGAAGAAATAAAAGACTTAAAGGTGGAAAATGAAAAGATCAAGTCCGAGTTAGCCAAAGTGAATGAGAATAAAAAATAAATATTGCAAGATAGAAATCAGCTACAAAAGAAATTTAATGAATTGAAGGAAAGAAACATCAAAAAGGGTCCTCTCCAGGGGGTGAAACACATAATTTGGGATACATTATCCATAGAAATTACTAAATTCAGGCACTATTTAAAATTCATTCATGATCAAAGCATATTGATCAATTTGGCCAATCAAAGACTGAAGTTAGTAAATGAAACTATGGAGAGGAAACCCCTTTCTATGGACCATAATGTGTTAAATTTCTTAAATCCATTAACATGTCAAAAGTTGCATGATATAGGCATAAAGGACAAGATAGCAATGGTACTGTGGGCCAAAAAGTTTATCCATAAGCATCATCTAATGAAGGCAGTCTAAGACAAAGTGGATGAAATGATCTCACAGGTTAATGACTTCAAACAGGCTTTCAAAGAACTATTCGAAGATGGGATTCCCTCCTTTTGGGATGAAGAGGGATGAATGTTTTCTCAAGAGCACTATCAGAACCTGTTGGTACAAAACCGCATGGATCATTCCAAATTTGACAATCTGGAAAAGGGGCTGATAGGGAAAGTCATTGTGAATAAGCTGACGGAAGATTTTGAGATACTACAAAAATTCCTAATCCTCAGGGGAAAGTTTCCTAAGGTGTCCTATGAATCCTACATGGAGCTGGAGGTGTCCATCCAGGAGATGATTGAAGATGATATTCCCAGCGCGGAGCAATGGAGATCCATAGAGAGATTCAGGAAAACAAAGTACATCCTTCATTCATGACGACAGGTGTAGCACGCTGAGGAGCTGCTTGGATGAAGCCATGTTACCAAATTGATTTTAACTTAATGATCTGTTAGGATCAAAGCTAGTAGTTTATTCCTAGGATTTAGGAATATAGTTACAAAACTATGGTTAAGCCGATTATTGAGTTATAAATCTTCTTGGAAGATGAATCATTTTATGTGATGGGGGTTGGAACCCATCCAGAAAATTTCTACAGCCATGAGTCCCGCCCAAAAATGGTCTTTCCCCTTCTTACTTCCTTTTAATTAATGAACATGAGTTTTTGGTAATGATGTCACAGTCGGAGGCTATAAATCAGGATAAAATGGAACCCCCATAATCAACGTCTCTCCAATTACATGCACAAAGCAATGCTCCATTGTAGGGTTATATATATATATATATATATATTATACAGGAGATTCCTTTTCGATATATGTGCTAATCCGTTAATATAATTTGGGGATTGGGTAAGTAAAACCAATCGCTCTGGAGAACATGAATTGCTGAGTGAGAACAGAAAGAAATAAACTATGGGATCGATGGCCTTGGGTCGACAGCCAGCATTCAAGTAGTTAGTATGGTTAGGTCTCTTTGGCACAGATTAGTTTCTTCAACGGTCAACTCACCCTTACCTTTATTGATAGGTGTTAGTGCACTTCCTCTATAAATACTACTCTCCCCATAAGTATTTTTCTCAATGGCCATATCAATTCATTCCCCCAGCTACCTACTATTGAAACTGATTCCCTCTCCTTCTCACAACAAGAGGACAAAGGATAATAATCGAGACATGCCCCCACTATTATGAATTCCATAAAAACCTATGCCAAGATGCCAGGTCCAGTTGGGAACCAGCTCCCACTCAGGCTCTATCTTTTTATGCAGGGTCGGGCGGGAGCTAACTGTGCCCTTTCTTTATTGCACTATCAAAGGCTATCTATATATATGTGTAAATACATGAAATAATTGCTCCATGTATATATAAATATACATGATGCTCCTCATATATAATACTCATATGTATATATATTCATGCATGCATAATACAATGCTCCATTTTATGCATATGTCCTTCATATGTATTTTTATACATAAGTTCTTTTTATCACTGTTATATATAATACTCTTAGATATATATATATATATATATATATATATATATATATATATATATATATATACATGCATCAATAATGCTCCACTATTATCTATATATGATTTTATATATAATTATCTGAAGTTCCTTTCAATTTAACCTCTTCATGGTTTTTCCCTTGTTCTTTTTGTTAAACTTCAACTACTTGCCCCTTTTGTGTCACAGTCGATAAGATGGTAATTATCCTTTGTCATAGCTTAGTTATACTTATAGGTAATGGCTAGGCTAGGGTAGTTATTTTGGGCTAATTTTGGCAGTAAATTAGGAATCCCTAACCATGCTCTTTTGCCCTTATATGTTCAATTTTCCCATAGTTAAGAGGTGTTTATGACCTAAACGTCTGACTTGGAACTTAGGCTATATTAATTTCAAGGTATTACTGGTGGGGCCTTGGCCTTGGGCTACTCACTAGAAGATGAATACAATAATATTCAAAAGTTTACAAAGCATTCAGGGGTTTACAAGAGGGACATTACACCCAACAGCCAATTGTACAACATTTACGTGATTTCCTAAAATTATTTTATTGTTTGAGAATCCAGATAACATAACCAACTGTCATATGAGCCCCTTTTAATTTTCTTCAATGCATAAAGAAACAAGAGGATCCAACATCAGTCTAGAAAATCATCCCATTAGCCTAAATTTGGAAATATTTCATTGCTAATATGAACATCCGACAATCATAACGAAAAACATAAATACAAAAATTAAGTAGACGGGGAGCTTCTAGCCACATTATTTCTATAATTATCCTGCATTTATAGTCCACCTTTATTAAAGTGGAATGTGGGTTGAATTCATTATGATTGCATAGAATTCTATTCAAGACAAGGAACCCGATTGAGGCCAGAATATCTCACGGCTCAAATCGGAGCCACTACCTATTCCTCAATCACTTAAGTTCTACTTGTATCTGTGAGATAGGATAAAGTTGGAGCAAGTAAACCTCAACGGTTAAGAAAAAAAATATAAACTCACATATACCTTTGCAGTTTCCCTTGAATTTACATAAGATTTATGTAAGTTTTCAGAAGACTTGTAACAATTTAGTCTGACATGCGGTAGAATTCAGCATTTTAGGCAGCACTTATACATCGACTCCAATATAATACTCTACTGCAGAGTAATTCATTCAAGTTCAAACATTGTTGGGATAATCTCTAGTCCAATTTTTGATACCTTACCATAAGAATGGGTCATGAACCATTTTGGATTTGATAAAATAATTACTCACCTACTTTTGTTATACCTTCTTCCATGATGTTTCTTTGGTCCTCTTCATTACCTCCTTCGATCTTTGGAGATTCACTCAGACAACTTATTCCCCCTCGTTCATCGGTGTCATGCATCCAAAAATAAAACAATGGATTGGTTAGAGCTATCCATCTTCATGCTTCCTAACTACATGTTGAACCCAAACAAGCTCGAGTGCTATCACTTTGGCTCTGATACCATATGTAACATACCCCAAAGCACCTCCAAGTAACTTTCCTTAAAGGTAGCGTACATTTATCTTTTAAAGTACTGATTGTAAGATACTTAATCATAAAAAAAACCGTCATTTATTAAATAAGAATTCAAAACTATACATGAGTTTGTTTATCGCTTTGGAACTAAGGAGAGGATTACCTCTCTACATGTACATTTAACCCTACTTAAATTATGTAAAGGAAAACAACTATGTACAATATATCCATCTCTGCAATCAAAACACAATTGGACTGAAATATTTCAAGCAATTAGAATTATGGGTATCCCCGACAAACATTAAAATCCTACATAAGAAAGAGAATGTGTATTTTTACTGCAAAAGATGCTTCCATGCAAATATGCACTTTATGTAATTCCATAATGAACCCACATAAGAAAGAGAATGTGTATTTTTACTGCAAAAGATGCTTCCATGCAAATATGTACTTTATGTAATTCCATAGTGAACCTTTAATTTCGATATCCTTCCCTCATGAATTTCATGCATACTCACTTACTCATTCTACATCATCACTTAAAACATAAAATACGATTTAATGGAAAATCTTGTAGCAAATGACACCCATACACCCCACAATATCAAAAGTGAGGATAAATTACTTAAGATGCAACCATAAAGGAGAAAACAATATACGTGGTACACCCCAAACTCGGGGTTACGTACACCAAACCGTTGTATTATGTAATATCTTTAAATGCTGGTTACAATCTGCAACAATTCTGTTGCCATAGGATCTACCTAATTACACTTCAAGGACTCTCTCAAAGAGTATTTCCTTCCTCTTAGCATTAGACTCTAAAGAGCAATCTTTCTTACATGGGATAAAACTAATCCTTGCTCCGAAATTCGTTGGTGATCTCTAGACCTACCCAAATGTGAAGATTGCTAAGAAGGTATATTCATATATTAAAGAGTCAATTTGTAATCCAACAGCGTAATGCACTAAAATAAGTATACATTAGATTCAATGTGACCACAACAAAAACAAACATGATTCCAGAATGCATTAAAAATGATCTCCACTAACCATATAACTACTTTGCATGCGAGTTCCATACAGTAAATATAAATTTCACCAACCATATAACTACTTGCATGCTAGTTCCATACAAATTCCAGAACGTAGTAAATATGAATTTCACCAACCTTATAAAATACTTGCACACTAGTTCCATGCAAATTCCAGATTACAATAAATTTGAATTTCTCCACCCATATAAACTACTTGCACGCTAGTTGCATACAAATTCTAGAATACAATAAATATGAATTTCTCCACCCATATAAACTACTTGCACGGTAGTTCCATACAAATTCCAGAATGCAGTAAATATGAATTTCACCAACGATATAAACTACTTCCAGGCTAGTTGCATACAAATTCTAGAATGCAGTAGATATGAATTTCACCAACCATATAAACTACTTACATGCTAGTTGCATACAAATTCTAGAATACAGTAAATATGGATTTCTCCACCCATATAAACTACTTGCACGCTAGTTCCATACAAATTCCAGAATGCAGTAAATATGAATTTCACCAACCATATAAATTACTTGCAGGCTAGTTGCATACAAATTCCAGAATGGAGTAAATATGAATTTCACCAACCATATAAACTACTTGCACGCTAGTTCCATACAAATTCCAGAATGCAATAAATATGAATTTCACCAACCATATAAACTACACTAGTTCCATAGAAATTCCAGAATACAATGAATATGAATTTCTCCACCCATATAAACTACTTGCACGCTAGTTGCATACAAATTCCAGAATACAATAAATATGAATTTCTCCACCCATATAAACTACTTGCACGCTAGTTCCATACAAATTCCAGAATGCAGTAAATAGGAATTTCACCAACCATATAACTACTTGCACGCTAGTTCCATACAAATTCCAGAATGCAGTAAATATGAATTTCTCCACCAATATAAACTACTTGCATGTTAGTTGCATACAAATTCCAGAATACAATAAATATGAATTTCTCCACCCATATAAACTACTTGCACTCTAGTTCCATACAAATTCCAGAGTGCAGTAAATATGAATTCCACCAACCATATAAACTACTTGCAGGCTAGTTGCATACAAATTCCAGAATGCAGTAAATATGAATTTCACCAACCATATAAACTACTTGCACGCTAGTTCCATACAAGTTTCAGAATACAATAAATATGAATTCTCCATTTCATTACCATATCTAAATTTGCACCCACAACATAGCTTTGATCATTTTTATTTTAACTCGCGAGCACATGCAAAATTGCCTAACTTGCTCCCAACTTTATCATTTTTATGGAAAATGGAAAACAGGAATCCAGGACACGATCAAATCAAAACACAGAACATGCATATACACTAAAATTTCAGCGAAATTTGGTTTAATCTTTCGAGTACAAACAAGTTTGTCTCACTGGATTGGAGCTTTAAACTTTAAAGGAAAATAGAAATATAGAAATCCGGGACAAGAACAGAGAGAACTTGCATACACACTAGAATCTCCTCTAGATTTAAATATTTAAGCTCAAAAGTCCAAAAGACTTAGGCAACATCTGAATCACATAAAGAGCAGAATGATTGCTAACGAAACACAGTCTAAGAAATACATAAAACGACAGGGTTTTTCCCCAATCTACGATGGAACCCAAAAGGAATCGAGTACCACTAAAACATAGACAAGGATTAACTTGCATTAGTAGTATTCCATCGGAATCCAAACACAAGTGGGTTTTCTTGGATTGATGCTAAAAAAAAATCACAGGACAGTTCAGATATACCCTGAAAGGTTCAAATCCATCAAGTATATAAAAATAACGGATTGAAAATCAATTAAAAACACAACTAAGTTCTGATCCATCTTAAATGGTTCGAATCCATAAAAACTATACAATGACCGGATCGATACCCACATCAATTACATAGCGATATTAAATTAAAAAAATGCACAGTGAAGTAACCAATCAGATAAACCACACCTAAGGTTTACTTTAGCTCTGCGATGAATCTAAATGAGAACATATAAATATAGATTCACCCCTAAATAAAGCAAGCAACCTTCTCCAATCAAAGAGTTAGCAATGTTTACAGAGCTTTGCAAAGCATCCACTATCCTTAAGGATTACCAGATCTATATCCTCAAAACATGTAATAAGAATTAGCAGGTTACTTACCAAGTTTTATGCGAGAATTCCATTCCGTTTGAATACCCTTCGACTGTTATGCTACTCTTGGAATAGCTAACGCCGATGAGCAACTCGAGTCTTCTCTTCCCAGAACTTTTAACCCCCTTCTCTTGTGCGTTTCCTCTCTTTAATAAGTTGTATTTCTCTCCTCCTCTTTTCCCCAGTGCATGTGGTATTAATCATAACCCCTTTTTCCCTCACGTCATAATCACATTGCTCTTGAAAAATGTATTTGGGAGGGCGCCTTGCATATTTTAAATAAATGTGTTATGGATTATTACCTTAAAGGTTTATTTTCCCATAGTCATAAATCTTTAAGCAAGGTTTTCTTTATTTACCTTCAAATATTAAATATTAAAGATTATTTACTATTTATATTATCTACGGTTTAGGGAAATGCCTCATTGGAAACTTCCCTATATAGTAAGAGGGAGAGTTCTTCCTTTACTTTTTACTGTCCTCTTTCACTATCAATCATAAGTTTACTTTCCATTATTTACTTAATGGGTTGTCGTAAGTGTAAAATGGTAGATTTCACTCACCTTTTGTCCAGTAAGGAGTTTTCTTGTGACGTGAAATGGCCAATCTAAGAAGCATGCATCTACTTACTAAATAATTTTAAGTCTACGACTAAGGATTCGCAATTCGCCCTTCAATTGGCATCTCACAAAAACCAAGATAAATTGAGGTTATCTTATGTGGCTTACCCAAGGCTCCACTCATCTCTTCACTTCTCTCCTAGTGGAAATTGGTTTTCCCGTCGTTAAGTTCCATCCATGTCTCTAGTCTCCTAAGTCCAAATTTAGGGAATTAATCCCCTCGCTTACTAGGTTTTACTGGTGGGGCCTTGGCCTTGATCTCCTCACCAGAACAAGTACAATTAAAATTCACTTTTACAAAATATTTAGCGTATAGAAGAGGGACATTACAGCTCTCCAAGAGTTCGGTAGGGAGGAATGGCCTCCTAACGCTGTTGTTTTCTATCCTAATGAGGTTCTACATTATTTGTTTTATTGTGTTAGATAGATAAATATGAACATGAATATTAAATGAATGTTAAATATTCAGTGTGTAAATGGATAAAATGGAAAATAGTTGTAGTTTGTATTTTTCCACACCTGGAAGGACCAGGTCGTACTCCAGCACAGATAGAGTATTTAAAGTAGATGAAAGAAATTGTTAAGAGACTGAATGTAAGAGATATGGCTATGCATTTCGTAGTTAGCAGAGTAATTTATTTCAGTAGGTAGGTTATTATTAAAAAGGGAACAGTGATCTCGTTATCTATGTTTATTATTCTAACAAGTTTACTTATGTAAACATATTGGAAAAGAAATAGGATAAATTTAGTACAGGTAGAATGAATAAGCAATAAAAGAATATCTTAGTAGATAAGATTGTGTATTTACAGACAATGGAGTAACTTTATTCAAGTGAAGATATTTTGGAGGTTAAATGGTGTTAAGATAGGTTTTTATTCTTCTGTTTTCATTGAGTAACTAAATGAAACACAATAGAAAAATTACAGTAGGGTTACAATGTTATATTTAGTTAAGTAAAGAAATAAGCTATTAATCTTATAGTTTATTTTCTAACAATATCAATCCAATATAGAACTAATAATTACTATAAACAACAAGAGTTAAATTTAAAAGTACTTAGATTAAAAAGAGTAAACTCAGTTACAGAAATTATGCTTATTCATTGCTAAAACTTTGATCAATTTTCCACTAGACAATTTATTGAAGAAAAGCAATGAAATTATAATTATAACTAGTATATAACTAATATTAATTATGAAGAAACTATCTTATAATTATTAGAGAGGTTTATACCTGTAAAGATAAAACTATAGGGATGAAATCCTAACTAATTACTTAACTATTATAAATAAATAAGGTAATCAAGGATACAGAGTCATAGTTTTAATAATTAAAACAGTCTGGAACTTTACTAACTAACAAAGAAATAAACAAATAGAAATTTAAAGATAAACAGTAAATAGAAATAAGCTTAGAGCTTACATAATTTATATAACTCTTTGTTTAAAAAGAAAAGAAAATACTTAATACAGGATAAACAATATCAAATTATTGTAACAATGAAAATAGGTAAACCAAAACCATTAGCACTAGTAGATTAAAGGTTATATTTATATAAAGGTCCTTTTATAGTAATCCCTAATAATCTATTCTAACTGGAAAGCTTAATCATTTAAAATTTACATTACAACTGAACTATCAGTCCTCACATTATATTTATTTAATTACAAGAAAAATATTAAATCAAATAATTACTATTATTCATAGTCGAGGAAGGGAAGACCCAAAACTACACAAGTCTTAACCTACAGGTTCTATAACTGATGTATAAGCGAGATGGATCTCTAATGTATTAAAATCTTTTTAAAAAAGCCATCTCATACTCCAGATAGAGCTCAATGTTAAAAAGAAGCCTTTAAACCAAGTATATTACTCTATCAAGCCGAAAGGCTTAAAAAGATAACAAATGTACAACACCCAGCTCATGGCCGGTGTACCCAGCATCGTGGCGTGGGTTGAAACAAACTAATAGTAAAGTATTAAACCTCATTTGCTGCATATCTTTTATAAGAGAAGAAAAAGGTGATACAAGTCACCGCATTATGGCTGAAGCAACCCTTCTACAAGCAAGGGCTTATAACCACAATACGTATTAACAATTGAACTAAACAATTAAAAACATCGAAAGAACCAAGGTCATTTTACATCTCCAACTGAAACCCCTTTTCCTCTAATCTGTACAAGCATGGAGGAGCCACGTTGTAACTGGGGCTTGCCTGTAGGTTTTGTTGGAAATCCAAATTGGGTGGATTCTTTCCAAGTTTGTTCGAACTATAATCCAGCAAGCAAAACCCAAAAGGGTTTAGTTAGAAACGGATAAATTAAATATAAAATAAAAAGGATGTAGCTATAATTTGTATAATTTGTAAGTCAAATTTCTTATCTAAAAGTGAAGGAATCCGAAGCCATGAAGGAACAAAACAGCACAACAAACAACCTAAAACCCTTGTGTTTACAAGTGATAGAGGTGATGGACTCATGATACATACTACATTGACAATGAAAGAAAGAGTAAGCCTCGGAAAAGGTCATGAAAGAAATTGACACTACAACTACTGACAGAGCACCACTACAGACACAACAACACAATGAACATAGAAAGAAATAAAATGCAAACTATATGACTCTCCATTCTTACAATAGAGTGGAAACCCTTCTCTTTACATAGACAAAGGAGTTGGAGACGAGACAAAGGAGCCCTCATGGCCTCAACGAACTAGATAGAGCTAGACAAAAAACCCTTGATAAGAATATGAGCTACGGTTTCTTTGTGAGATTTTTAAGTTATGTATTGCACGGTGGTAAACGTTCCATGTGCCCACCAAATATTACCATCCACAATGGGTCGAATGATATAGTTGTCACACCACTATCGAGACAACAAATAATTTACAATGATTTAAATAATTACTATAACACATCATTTCAAATGATAAACTATGAAGTCGAGCCATGTTAATTAACAAGGTTTTTGGTAGTATCGATAAACATTATATTACAAACCTTGAAATATTCTTTGGTAAAGAACCAAATTGTGTATGGCATCGAAGCCCTTGTTTCATAAAGATCTTATAATCTTTCTTAATCAAACTTTCAAGAAAAGATCGATAGTATAATAGAAGTTTTGAGTAGGATTGTTAATGCCTCTATTGACCCTTTATATAACCATGAACTATGAATGTTTAAGCTGTTAGAACTAGATATAAATCAATAAGGTGTATATAGAAATAAATAACATATATACACTAGAATATCTCTTACTCTTTAATGTGGCCTACAGTACTGGGAGTAAGATAAATCTCTAATAAGTACATGATCTTTAGTCTTCATGGGATTCCAAGCTCTAAGATGAATCAAACCAAGGATAGGTTGGACTTGGGTGTTTAAGATAGTAAACTATCTAGAAATTTATTGCATCACCTTTACTTATAAAGTAAATAGTAGGATAATGTAAAGTTCATCGCATTATTTGGTCATTAAGAAAACAGGAAAATATAAGTCACAACTTGAGGTTATTCATGCTGAGGATCACTTATAAATATAATGCAATGATATGCTATTAAACTTCATCTACTGAAGCTAAATAAAAGGTGAAGCTAAGAGCTCTGTATAAGTTTGCTTCTTGGAAATCCTTAGGTATGTTCATTACTTATAAGCAGTGTTGTAATTTTATAAATAGTAATAGCAATAAACTTTAGTTTCAGTAAGGGTACTCATATGCTAAATCTTGAGCTCTACTAAAGACTGGAAATAGCTTAGAGTAATGATAGAAAGAGGTTTAATATAAGTAGTAGTCATTCTTATAATAAACAATCAATAGTGTAGAGATACTGATCATAACGACATGCATTTAAATACTGATATAGTTGCAACATAAATTAGAAGGTACTTTACCTTGTAGTACCTTGAATTCCACTAAGCAAACTTTTACTCTAGTAGTATATTATGCTAAAAGAAGTATACCTAGATTAACTCTTACTAGTTAAAAATTTACCTGTCAAGCCTGTAAGATCCAGAATTCCAAGTAAGTTAGCAATCATTAAGTAAGCCCCAGCTAGAAAGTAACTTCTCATCTACTTGACAAATCAAACTATTAGTATAATTAAAAATAACGTAATGTATATTATTTACGTCACATATCGAAATTAAAATAGTATTGATCTATATGTGTTTAAGTTAATGGTTACTTTTGTTAACTGTTTCATTCTTTCTATTAGCTGTTAGCAGTTATCTAACTGCGACTATAAACAGTTTACGTTACCTCAAAAATTTTAATTTTTTGCGAAAATTTGGGGTTTTTACATGTGGTATGAGAGCACAAGGTTCAAACACTAGTCCTTGATGAAGCCCAACTAGTTTTTATGAAACAGTGATTTTGAATTATTTTGCTGATGAATTTTTCTTGTAAATGTTATTCAACAGAGAAATTGTTTCTAAAGTTTAACAACATATAGGGAAAGGCTGTAGGAATATATGAAATAAAAATCTCCATTTAATGAACCATAAAAATTACCAAGAGACCCTATATAAGAAAATCTAACCACCAATTGCTTAGAATTGTTACAAACCATGAAAGACTTAAAATCTGAAATGGAATACGTTAAACGAGAGATTGAAAGAATTCTAAGGGTTCAGAAGGAGCTGAATCAGATCCTAACAGAAAGGTTTCAAAATGAAGGTAGGGGTAAAAGAACTAAATCGAAAGATACACGTCATCAACAAAAATACAAAAAGATTAAACAAACTAAAAATGAAATTGGCTCATCTTCACAGGTGTTTGGTGAGGAACACAATTTTCATTCCACTAGTGATAGTAGTGATGATAACCATTATACTAAAAAGAGAAAATAGAAACCCTATGAGGAAATTTTTAGGGAATTCAAAAAGATAAAACCACCAATATTCAATGGAGAGACTGAGAAGGGGGAGGAATTGAAATCCTGGTTATCTGGGATGAAGAAGTACTTCCAGATTATAACTATTTTAACCAATTAAAGGCTAGAATGGCTATCTACAATCTCTTAGGAAAGGTTGATATTTGGTGGTAGGACCTGAAGAGAGTGAAGGGAATAAAAGAAAAGAACGTAAATTGGAGTACCTTCAAGAGGTACTTTAAAAATAAATTTATGTCTGAGCAGTACTATGAGGAGAGAGCAAAATAATTCTATGAGCTTAAATTAGGATCAATGACTATGAAAGATCTAAACAGCAAGTTTTTAAGTCTGCTTAGGTATGTTCCATACCTTGTAGATGAAAACCCAAAGGTACAGCGATTCCTCAGCTATCTACCTTATCATATTAAGGACAAGATTGAGTATGACAATCCAAAGACTTTGGAACAAGCTATGAGGAAAGCCAACTTTTGTTATGAACAGAATTGAATGAAGGAAAGCATGGCCAACTGGAAGGCCAAGAAGAATAATAACCAGTATGATCAAAAGAAGAAAGAATTTGTTCCCAACAAAAATGATAAGAGCAATAAGTCCAGAAATTTTCCTAACAAGAATTTTCAAGGGAATAATAATAATTCACCAAGCAATGAGAATAATTCCAAGGGTAAATAATTTACTAATAACCATGGTAATTACACCAAGAACTTTGAATGGAAAGAACCTATAAAGTGCTGGGAGTGTAATGGCCCACATTATGCTTCAGTTTGTCCTAATCTAAAAAATACTGTCAGTAATATTCATACCATACAGGAGGAGATGACTGCTGGATAATTAGCGAGGACTATGCCCAGAATCAATGTAGCCTTGGAGAATCGACAAGCAGAATATCAAAATTCCATGGTGGAAGTAGAAGGTATGATAAACCAAACCCCTATAACTATTTTAATTGATCCAGGAGATAGTATTAGTTATATTTCACCTAAAATGGTAGAAAAATGTAAGTTTCCTGTTGAAAAATTTGAAAATTCTTGGTTAGTTCAGTTAGCCACTCGTGCTAAAAGGAAGGTAACTTGTTTTGTAAAACAATGTGCAATAGTTATGGATCAATTTGAAACTGTTGTAAAGCTTAATGTATTAACTCTTGGTTCTTATGACTTACTCATCGGTATGGATTGGTTAGAACGACATAGGATAATTTTAAATTGTTATGATAAAACTTTTATGTCTATAAATAGTGATGGAAAACTAGTAAATGTAAAAGGAATCCCTATAAAAACCACCATAAGGAAGATTTATTCCTTGCATCTTAAGAGAGCTGTTAAGAAGGGTTGTAAATCTTATGCAATAACAATAACTAATGAGGAAAATTTAAATAAGACAAATAAATTAAACTTGGAAGACATACCAGTCTTAAGAGAATTTGTTGATGTATCTCCAGAAGAAATTCTAGGACTACCTCCAAAAAGAGAACTAGATTTTACCATTGAGCTGGTACCTAGTGCAGTACCTAGCTCAAAGGCCCCTTATCGAATGAACATACTTGAACTTAATGAATTAAAGTCACAACTAAAAGAACTTATTGATAAAAAGTATATTCGACCTAGTGTGTCTCACTCGGGGGCACTTGTCATCTTCATTAAGAAAAAGGATGGAACCATGCGACTTTGTATAGATTACCGTCAGTTGAATAAGATGACTATCAAAAATAGATACCTATTTCCCTGCATAGATGATCTGTTTAATCAACTACGTGGAGCCACAGTGTTTTCAAAAATTGATTTAAGGTCTGGATATCATCAAGTTAGGATTAAAGATTAAGACATCTTTAAAACATATTTTAGAACTTGATATGGCCATTGCGAGTTTGTCGTCATGCCATTCAGGCTTACTAATGCCCTGGCTGTTTTTATGTGTTTAATAAACAACGTTATACATAAGTATCTAGATAATTTTGTAGTCGTGTTTATCAACGATTTATTAATCTATTGAAAAACTGAAGAAGAACATAAAGAACATTTAAAAATTGTTTTGCAAGAGTTACGAGATCATCAACTCTTTGCAAAGTTTAGTAAATGCGATTTCTTCAAAGATAAGATTCAGTACTTAGGTCATGTGGTGACTAAGGACGGGATTTTGGTGGATCCCAAAAAGATAAAGGTGATCAAATATTGGTCGGTTCCTAAGGATGTAACTGATGTTCGATCCTTCATAGGAATTACCATGTAAGATCCCCCTCCCAACCTTGAAGACCTAAGAGCAACTACGACATGAAAAAAGTAGAAAATAAATCATAAATGCGTTCATGAGGAATTAAAAAAAAAAAAAAAACCCTCACCTCAATAAGGTAACTCCCACCGCAAGTTATTCAAGGGCACTTGAGACATTTTTTGAACAACATTATATGTATGACAAGGATATACATTTAGGATATGTATTATCTATAGAACATGTATAGTTACCTATAATTATGGGACATCACATGGTGAAACAAATCACATACATATATAATAATGAAGAATATTATATATATATATATAAACTGGGAATAATATATATATAGATTGGAGGCATAATATCTATTACATTAACCTCGATACAATCCTAATACCTTTGGTGAGAAAAGGTTAATATAATTAGAAAGGATAAGTTAAAAAGGTTAATTAAAAGTGAAAATGTTTTGTAATAGAGACAAAAATTACATTAACCTCGATACAATCCTAATACCTTTGGTGAGAAAAGGTTAATATAACTAGAAAAGATAAGTTAAAAAAAAGGTTAATTAAAAGTGAAAATGTTTTGTAATAGAGACAAAAATTACATTAACCTGGATACAATCCTAATACCTTTGGTGAGAAAAGGTTAATATAATTAGAAAGGATAAGTTAAAAAGGTTAATTAAAAGTGAAAATGTTTTGTAATAGAGACAAAAATTACATTAACCTCGATACAATCCTAAATACCTTTGGTGAGAAAAGGTTAATATAATTAGAAAGGATAAGTTAAAAAGGTTATTTAAAAGTGAAAATGTTTTGTAATAGAGACAAAAATGACATTAACCTGGATATAATCCTAATACCTTTGGTGAGAAAAGAGCAGTATAATTGGAAAGGATAAGATAAAAAGGTTAATTAAAAGTGAAAATGTTTTGTAATAGAGACAAAAGTGATTTTTATTCCAACAAAAGGGAAAGGAGGCATTGTCGTCTATGCAAACCGCATGTTGTTAATTAGAAATCTATACATAGTCATTATCAAATAGCTGAGTATGTTTTCGAATGTCAACCTTCATTTTGGATACGAAGCATTATCAATTAGACAATCAAGAGGTTGCCATAAGGATTTAATATGAAATACACTTGTTGGTAATTTCAAATTACTCTAGACTTACGCCATAGCTGGTAACTTTGGACAGTATTCATCAGGTTTTTTTTTCACCTACGCTATGCCAAAGTTCTAGAGATCGTGTATAGTTTCATAATTAAAAGAAAAGGATGCATTGACATTGGTGCAAACCCTTAAAGTTATTCGTTACAGCATACGGAATATAGGATCTCCGTTTCTTTTTGGCCAATTATTTTCCTGTATCTTTTCTAATGGTATACCACGCAATTTGGGGAATCTATGTTCTGGAAAAAGGCGACCGTTTCTATTTTCAGTTAGATTTTTTGCTGAGTTATAGAACGACCTCGGTGCTATTGGGGCAGATAAACCTCATCTTTTAAATTATCTCCTCGCTATTGGAGGAAAGTTAGTCCTCGGCGCTGGTAATGAGAGAATCTCGGCGCAAAAAAGGAATGATTTCCATTTGCGTGGAGGAGAAGGATTCCGGCCATGCATTATAAATTGCTAGGAGATAATGTTGAAGGGGAGGAAAAAAGAGTAGTTTGGTCGAAGCAAGGAATGGTGGATTCCCTTTGGAGAGCTCCTCGATGCGTCGCCATTAGATATCTACTTGTAGATCACTGCAGCAGGAACGGAGCTAGGTATATGATTCCTTTTGTGTTGTAGTGAGTTCCGTAGTTTTTCACGATCCACAGATCGGAGACATCAGCGATAGGCGCTTTTGCAAGGTATGCGCTGTAATTTTTAGTGAGTTTTATAATCTCCCTTCACTGTTGGAAATTACCAGGGTTCAATGGTCTAGGTTCTGTTATTAAACGTTGAATGTGTTGTTTGCGTGACGCCCTCTGTTTTGTTTTAAATATCTCGGAGAGTTATGGTCCAGCATGGTGATAATTTTCCACTGTCAAACGTGGGTAGACTCCAAATTCCCTGCAGTATGCTTGTGATCTTTTATTGTTGGGTTGTTAAATATGTGTTAAGGAAAATTAAACTTCACTACACCAGATCCATTCTACGTGTATGTTCTGTGTGTTGTTTGGATGGGCAGGAAACTACAAAGCCGAAACCATTTCTGTTTGTATTCCACCTGTTTTGTTTTGATGTATACAAGAGTTTATACTTGAGATCCCTTGTGTATGTAAGCTCTTTGTGTGTGAGTGGATGAACCCTAAAGACTATTAAAGCGACAACCCATTTCTAGGTGCCCTCTGCATTTTGTGGCTGAACCCAAAACTGTTAAAGCCAGAACCAATTCTGGGTGCTCTCATTGTTTTGCAGCTGAACTAGAAAGTGTTAAAAGCGAGAGCCCTACCTGTGTGTATTCTCTTCTTGTTGTTTGGTCGTTTTTCATAGTTGCTAGCATTTTGGAGATCCATTACCGAGTTAAACCCAGAACGAAAATGTTGGTAAGGGTTTAACGATTGCAATCTTATATATATAAATATATTTGGTAAAGGCTACTAAATAATGGAGATAAATTGCTGCTAGGGATTTGAGATTTCAATATTTTACAGCTCTGGTAATTTGTTGTTGCATAAAGTTGATTTCTATTTGAATGCTGATAGGGAAAATGTTTGAATTCTTGATGGGATCTAGGGTTTGAATTATGAACAAATTACAAAGTATGATGGTAAAATGTATTACGTTATAGTTTGAAAGTTATTGCTGAAAAGTGTCTGGGTTTGTATGTGCCTCGCAAAATTTTAGTAAAGTCTTCTTTGTGAGAATATAAGATCCATGGTATGCATCATAAATTATTGTTCTAAAATTATAAAGTATGAATACTTATACATCCAATGCCTGTATTGGGTGAGGTATAGGCCCAAGGATAGCAGGTTTTATAAGAATGTAATTTGTGCTTAATTCTTATATAGGATTACATTCAATCTCCAGTAGTTGTACTGATATGGGAATTCCCTTGAGTTGGCACTCACCTGGGTGATAGCATTTTCTTAAGGCTGAGTTATTTTCTGAAGAATTTATAGATATATATGTGTGAATATATTAACCCATGTGCCTACTCATGTATGGAAATGTGAGATTAATTGTAGGATTCATCACTCTGTGCCTTACTATCATGGTTGCTTATTAACAGGAATATATGCTTGGAAATTAATAACTATAATGACTACAATTATTGTACCTCATGTGGTAAAGAGATCATTGTAGTACTGCTGCTAGTATGGTTTGTATTGTACATTGTCAGGATTTAAATATTCAAGTATGAAATTTTTGTTTAGAGCCAAAGTTCGTCATGTGTCCAAGGAGCTGTAAATACTTTTATGAGTTGTCATAAAGGTCCTAAACAAAGGCAATTTTTAGTTGCAAGTGTCTCTCTGCAAGGAGACTGGTGGCAAGGTAAACCAGCGATGGATGCAGTTGTACCATGACATTGTAATTACTCTCTAATAAGAAATAATAAAAAAACAAATTGGTGGACGTAGCCTCGTGAACGAGGTGAACCATGTAAATTGATTGTCTTGTCTTTGGTTACCTTAGATGTCACTTTATGATTTTGTGTATGCTCAACTCTTAACAATGTTTAATGTTGGGTGCATGGGTTATGTTTTACCTTTTGGCAAATATACAAGTTTCAATGGCGTGTAAGATTTTTCTCTGATGTTATGGTAGGTAGGATATCTCCAATCATATGATTTTCATGCTCAAGAGTTTAACATGATGTGTTTGGATAGTGTACCAGGAAGAATTTTAAATTCCCATTTCACCAAATTGCATTGAGATATATGGGGTTCGTTACAATAATAATTTTGATTCTTCTTTTCTAGTTGAAGTCTTAATATCTAAGAGTTGAGTTAAGGGGGAATTAACAACTCAGATTAATCCTTCATGTACTTGCAGAAGACTTAAGGGTGTATCATAATGTCATCTATTGAGTGGCTTAGCATGTAGAAAAAACTAAATCAGAAATAAATTGTGGCAATTTGATAGGTGGGAAGATCCCTGCTAGTAGGGCTTATATTGATTATTTGATAAATACTAAATAATTTATGTCTTATGGCTGATACTTCACTAAGGCCATTTATTACAAGTATTAGACAAACATCCTTCATGGGATTATCTGGCACAAGAATTGCTCTTTTATAGGTATGACATCTTCTATCACTTTTAGATCCTCATTATGATGCATAGATTGAAGTATCTTGGTATGATTCATCTTTGGCAGTTGCACCCAAGGCCTTTTTGACAGGTAGGGTAGTTGTACTTATAAGGATCGTGTTTTCGCTTCAAGACATTGTGCCTCTGTGTGATGTGTCTGAATCTTTCACTCTCTTCATGGAATTTTCTGCACATGTGATCCTTGATGCAGAAGGAAGGTAATACTGTAAAAGATAATAAAATTGTCACTATTAACTTACTATTCTATGGTTGCAGAGCAAGTCACTTTCCAAGGCATTATGAAGATGACTTGTTGAGAATTTATTCTTAGATGATTGATTTTCCATGCACATGGTTTTTGACATATTGGATATAAAAACTCTGGTAAAGTTTGTCGCTAACAGGTTGGACCCCTTTATAGTAATAAAGAAAACAAAAACTTTACCCCTTTTCCGCACTTATGGGCATCAAGGGGTAAGAGGGACATTACATATGGTATCAGAGAAAAGTTAAAACCCTCGGACCTGTTGGACTCGTTGACATGCAGGTGTGTTGTGAACTAGGTAATTTAACTAATGTGATATTATAATGCACGCTATAAAAGGAAATATTGCTGAACTCTGTGCACGAGTATCTGAGAATTATGTGTAATGCATGAAGTTAGTTGCATGTACTGAAATACAGGAAGGCTATTTGTTTAAATTGGGGAATAAAAAAATGAGGACACTATTAGGCTTGTCGCAACAACTCTACGCAAGATGTACTTATGTTGTTTTACTTACGTATTGATGAGTGAAGTACAAGTTGAAATTGTGTTTAGTAAGATTGAGTGCATCATATTAACACATCAAGAAAAGATATTGAAGTGGAAGTAAAACCTTTGTAGGATACACAAGCATATTCTTGGCATAGTCAAATAGGAACCTGTTATCATATAATTTGTTTATGGGGGTAAGACATGACTTATTTTGGGCAAGAATTTGTGAGCAGATAATGCAAGTGCGCATGGTTACAAGAGGCAGCATCACATGAGGACGAGAGGCAAAGATGAAATCCTTAGTAGAAATAATAACATCTGAAGACTGTATGATCCCCTGCTTATTATGGAAAGGTTACCAAGACGGTAACATTTGATTAGTTATATTGAAATTTCATAGCTTCGATAATTTGTTATGTTAAGAATATTCTTTATAAAAAAATTTGGAAAATTTCTAGTATAGTAGCTAATTATAGAGAGACTCTATATATGCCTTAACACTAGAACATCAAGTTATGTTGAATGTATAATGTAAGTCAGTAAGGTCTAGAGGGAGCATGGGGAATGTTGAGCTACCACACAGATATGGTGTTGAGCGAGTAGGCATGAAACATCAAGTACGCCTAGAGATATGAAAGTTGTGTTTGAGGAGGAGCTTCTAGGCTCTGGAAGAAGGAATATGTCAAGTAGAGATTATGATATTTTTTATGTTTGAAATGACATTATATGTAACTCACAAAGCATTGGGATTTTTGTAGGTGGTGAATTGTGGAAGTCCCAGTTGGACCAAAATTGAATAATTGAATGTAAATTAACCAGATTACCTATGAAATTTGTCTAGAGTATAGCCAAAGTGAACGGTAAAGTATCTTGTAATGCTTATCGTTATTTTTCACTAAATATAGAGACTTGTATTGGATGAACAAGAACATCATCTGACCTAACATAAGTGGTTAAGGTGTGAAATGGTGGTAAGCAGCTTACTTGGAATTACTGATGTTAGCAGAATGCATATGTCCCTAGCTTGCCACACATAAATGTGGTGTGAAGATGGAATGTCTCTTCACTGTAATTATCCAAAAAACAGATGGGTAAAGATGTCTAAAGTAATTTTTGATGAATGTTGCATAATATTATACACTGACACTATAGGATATGCCAAGAACACTATCAGTCGGGATTGACTAGTAGAAAAAGTATTCGTTGCCTTAAATATTGAGATTAAGGAATGTTGATTGTCGAATTTCAATATTTTATGAACCAAGGGTTTAACTGTGGATTATGTGGTTTTTATATTGACATTGCAGGCTCCACCATGGTGATGACGAGTGCAGCAATCAATGTGCACTATGATATATAAAAATATGCCTGCATAAATAAGTTGCACTCAAATTGCTCAGAAATGTGTAAGGATTAATTTCCTATATAATTTACAAGGTTATATGACTCATAAGTGATGATTAAATTGCTGCAACTTGTGATTAGTTAATAAAATTATGAGTTATTGACAGATGTTTTGACTAACCGTATAGCTGACTCATAAGTCGAGACAATGACGGTAAAACTCATGCGAAGCACCAAGGAGCAAGGTGAAATCTATACTAAAGAAAAATTGCATGTTGTGGGAGCACCATGGTGTTAGGCAAGTGATTGTCGTGTGAGCACATCGGTGTTAGAAATGTACGCCGCAAGAGCACAATGGTGTTAGGAAAGTGATTGCCGTGTGAGCACATTGGTGTTAGGCGCATGGTGTGGCAAGAAAAGGCCTAGGCAAAACTGGACATCTGGAGGACAAGACACTGTCTAATGTCACTGAGGAGAAAACTTTTGACTTGTGGTCAAAAGGGAGAGTAACCTCAGAAATAGATGTAAGTCCACCCAAAAATTTAACTCCAAGGAGAGTTCAAAGGATAACGAAAAAATCAAAGTTGTGTTAGCAGCTTTCCAGGTCACTAGACGGTTACATGCCTTAATGTGTAAATGTGAAGGAATGATGAAACCAAATTATGTTGAATTATTGGTTATACATTGATGTTGATAGGATGCAGATCTAAAGTAGTGTTTCAAGTTGGGAACATAATGCAGTCCTCATTCTTATAAATATTAAAGTATGTAATATCTGATGATAGTCTTCGTAGGTCTCGTGGAAGAGAGGTTAAGAAACAGAATTGGGTTTTGCTCACGAGAATGTGAAAATAAGCCAAGGGGGGCCAGTAAGGTTAGGGATGATGAACAAGTAACACCGAGGACGGTGTTCATTCTAGGGGGAAAGGATGTAAGATCCCCCTCCCAACCTCGAAGACCTAAGAGAAACTACGACTTGAAAAAAGTAGAAAATAAATCATAGATGCGTTCATGAGGAATTAAAAAAAAAAAAAAACCCTCACCTCAATAAGGTAACTCCCACCGCAAGTTATTCAAGGGAACTTGAGAGATTTTTTGAAGAACATTATATGTATGGCAGGGATATACATTTAGGATATGTATTATCTATAGAACATGTAGTGTTACCTATAATAATGGGACATAACATGGTGAAACAAATCGCATACATATATAATAACGAAGAATATATATATATATATATATATATATATATATATATATCTATATATATTAACTCGGAATAATATATATATAGATTGGAGGCATAATATCTATTACATTAACCTAGATACAATCCTAATACCTTTGGCGAGAAAAGGTTAATATAATTAGAAAGGATAAGTTAAAAAGGTTAATTAAAAGTGAAAATGTTTTGTAATAGAGACAAAAATTACATTAACCTCGATACAATCCTAATACCTTTGGTGAGAAAAGGTTAATATAATTAGAAAGGATAAGTTAAAAAGGTTAATTAAAAGTGAAAATGTTTTGTAATAGAGACAAAAATTACATTAACCTCGATACAATCCTAATACCTTTGGTGAGAAAAGGTTAATATAATTAGAAAGGATAAGTTAAGAAAAAGGTTAATTAAAAGTGAAAATGTTTTGTAATAGAGACAAAAATTACATTAACCTTGATACAATCCTAATACCTTTGGTGAGAAAAGGTTAATATAATTAGAAAGGATAAGTTAAAAAGGTTAATTAAAAGTGAAAATGTTTTGTAATCGATACACAAATTACATTAACCTGGATACAATCCTAAATACCTTTGGTGAGAAAAGGTTAATATAATTAGAAAGGATAAGTTAAAAAGGTTAATTAAAAGGGAACATGTTTTGTACTAGAGACAAAAATTACATTAACGTGGATATAATCCTAATACTTTTGGTGAGAAAAGAGTAGTATACTTGGAAAGGATAAGTTAAAAAGGTTAATTAAAAGTGAAAATGTTTTGTAATAGAGACAAAAGTGGTTTTTATTCCGACAAAAGGAAAAGGAGGCATTGCTGTCTATGCAAACCGCATGTTATTAATTAGAAATCTGTACATAGTCATTATCAAATAGCTGAGTATGTTTCCGAATGTCAACCTTCGTTTTGGATACGAAGCATTATCAATTAGACAATCGAGAGGTTGCCATAAGGATTTAATATAAAATACACTTGTTGGTAATTTCAAATTACTCTAGACTTACGCCGTAGTTGGTATCTTTGGACAATCTTCATCAGGTTTTTTTTTCACCTACGCTATGCCAAAGTTCTAGAGATGGTGTATAGTTTCATAATTAAAAGAAAAGGAAGCATTGCCATTGGTGCAAACCCTTAAAGTTATTCATTATAGCATATGGAATATAGGCTCTCCATTTCTTTCTTGCCAATTCTTTTCCTGTATCTTTGTTAATGGTATACCACGCGATTTGGGGAATCTATGTTCCAGAAAAAGGAGACCGTTTCTATTTTCAATTAGATTTTTTTCTAAGTTATAGAACGACCTTGGCGGTATTGGGGTAGGCTAAACCCCAGCTTTTAAATGATCTCCTCGCTATTGGAGGAAAGTTAGTCCTCGGCGCTGGTAATGAGAGAATCTCGGTGTAGAAAAGGAATGATTTCCATTTGCATGGAGGAGAAGGATTCCGACCATGCATTATAAATTGCTCGGAGATAATGTTAAAGGGGAGGAAAAAAGAGGAGTTTGGTCAAATCAAGGAATGGTGGATTCCCTTTGGAGAGTTCCTCAACACGTCCCCATTAGATATCTAATTGTAGATCACTGTGGCGGGAAGGGAGCTAGGTATACAATTCCTTTTGTGTTGCAGCGAGTTTCGTAGTTTTTCACGATCCACAGATTGGAGACATCAACGATAGGCGGTTCTGCAAGGTATGCGCTGTAATTTTTAGTGAGTTTTATAATCTCCCTTCACTGTTGGAAATTACCAGGGTTCAATGGTCTAGGTTCTGTTATTAAACGTTGAATGTACTGTTTGCGTGACACCCTTTTTTTGTTTTAAATATCTCGGAGAGTTATGGTCCAGCATGGTGATAATTTTCCACTGTCAAACGTGGGTACACTCCAAATGCCCTCTAGTATGCTTGTGATTTTTGATTGCTGGGTTGTTAAATATGTGTTAAGGAAAATTAAACTTTGCTACACCAGATCCATTCTATGTGTATGTTTCGTGTGTTGTTTGGATGGACAGGAAACTACAAAGCCGAAACCATTTCTATTTGTATTCCACCCGTATTGTTTGGATGTATACAAGAGTTTATAATCGAGATCCCTTATGTATGTAAGCTCTCTGTGTGTGCGTGGATGAACCCTAAAGACTATTAAAGCGACAACCCATTTCCAGGTGCCCTCTGCATTTTGTGGCTGAAGCCAAAACTGTTAAAGCCAGAACCAATTCTGGGTGCTCTCAGTGTTTTGCAGCTAAACTAGAAAGTGTTAAAAGCGAGAGCCCTACCTGTGTGTATTCTCTTCTTGTTGTTTGGTCGTTTTTCATAGTTGCTAGCATTTTGGAGATCCATTACCAAGTTAAACCCAAAACAAAAATCCTGGTAAGGGTTTAACGATTGCAATCTTATATATATAAATATATTTGGTAAAGGCTACTAAATAATGGAGATAAATCGCTGCTAGGGATTTGAGATTTCAATATTTTACAGCTCTGGTAATTTGCTGTTGTATAAAGTTGATTTCTGTTTGAATGCTGATAGGGAAAACATTTGAATTCTTGATGGGATTTAGGGTTTGAATTATGAACAAATTATAAAGAATGATGGTAAAATGTATTATGTTATAGTTTGAAAGTTTTTGCTGAAAAGTGTCTGGGTTTGTATGTGCCTCGCAAAATTTTAGTAAAGTCTTCTTTGTGAGAACATAAGATCCAGGGTATGCATCATAAATTATTGTTCTAAAATTATAAAGTATGAATACTTATACATCCAATGTCTGTATTGGGTGAGGTATAGGCCCAAGGATAGCAGGTTTCATAAGAATGTAATTTGTGCTTAATTCTTATATAGGATTACATTCAATCTCCAGTAGTTGTACTAATATGGGAATTCCCTTGAGTTGACACTCACCTGGGTGATTGCATTTTCTTAAGGCTGAGTTATTGTCTGAAGAATTTATAGATATATATGTGTGAATATACTAACCCATATGCCTACTCATGTATGGAAATGTGAGATTAATTGTAGGATTCATCACTCTGTGCCTTACTATCATGGTTTCTTATTAACAGGAATATATGCTTGGAAATTAATAACTATAATGACTACAATTATTGTACCTCATGTGGTAAAGAGATCATTGTAGTACTGCTGCTAGTATGGTTTGTATTGTACATTGTCAGGATTTAAATATTCAAGTATGATAAGTTATATGTAGTACTCTTTATTTGAAAAGAAAACAAAATAATTAATACATGATAAAAAATATCAAATTATTGTAACAATGAAAATAGGTAAACCGAAACCATTACCATTGATAGATTAAAGGTTATATTTATCTAAGGGTCCTTTTATAGTAAACCCTAATAATCTATCCTAACTCGAAAGCTTAATCATTTAAAATTTACATTAGGACTGAAGTGTGAGTCCTCACATTATATTTATTTAATTACAAGAAAAATATTAAATCAAATAATTACTATTATTCACAATCGAGGAAGGGTAGACCCAAAATTACACAAGTCTTAACCTACAGGCTCTATAACTAATTTATAAACGAGACGAAGCTCTAATGTATTAAAATCCTTTTTAAAAAAACATCTCATATTCCATACAGAGCTCAACGATAAAAACAAACCTTTAAACCAAGTATATTGCACTGTCAGGCCGAAAGGCTTAAAAAGATAACAAATTTACAACACCGAGCTCATGGGCGGTGTATCCAGCATTGTGGCATGGGTTGAAGCAAACTAACAGTCAAGTATTAAACCTCATTCATTGCATATCTTTTATAAGATAGGATAAAGGTGATACAAGTCACGGCATTATGGTCGGAGCAACCCTGCTACAAGCAAGGGCTTATAACCACAATACGTATTAACAACTGAGCTAAACAATTAAAAACATCAAAGGAACCAAGGTTGTTTTACATCTCCAACTGAAACCCCTTTTCCTCTAATATGTACAAGCAGGGAGGAGCCACATTGTAACCAGGGCTTACCTGTAGGTTTTGTTGGTAATCCAAATTCGGTGGATTCTTTCCAAGTCTGTTCGAACTGCAATTCTGCAAGCAAAACCCATAAGGGTTTAGTTAGAAATAGATAACTTAAATATAAAAGAAAAAGGTTGTAACTATAATTTGTATAATTTGTAAGTCAAATTTATTACCTGGAAGTGAAGGAATCCAAAGCCACAAAGGAACAAACCAGCACAAGAAATAGTCCAAAACCCTTGTGTTTACAAGTGATAGAGGTGATGAGCTCACGATACATACTACATTGACAACAAAAGCAGGAGTAATCCTGGGAAAAGGCCACGAAGGAAATTGACACTACAACTACTGACAGAGCACCGCTACACATACAACAACGCAACAAATGCAGAAATAAATCAAATGCAAACTGTATGACTCTCCATTCTCACAATAGAGTGGCAACACTTCTCTTTACATAGACAAAGGAGATGGAGACAAGACAAAGGATCCCTCATGGCTGCAACGAACCAAACACAGCTAGACCAAAAACCATCGATAAGAATGAGAGCTAGGGTTGCTTAGTGAGATTTTTAAGTTATGTATTGCATGGTGGTAAACGTTCCACGTGCCCACCAAATATTTCCATCACAATTGGTCGAATGATATAGTTGTCACAGCATTGTCAGGATAACAAATCATTTACAATGATTTAAATAATGACTATAATAACAAGGTAATATACAAAGTCAATAACGCATCATTTCAAATGATAAACTATGAAGTCGAGCCATGTTAATTAGCAAAGTTTTTGGTAGTATTGATAAACATTATATTATAAACCTTGAAATCTTCTTTGGTAAAGAACCAAATTGTGTATTGCATCGAAGCCCTTGTTTCATAAAGATCTTATAATCTTTCTTAATCAAACTTTTAAGAAAAAATCGATAGTATAATAGAAGTTCTGAGCAGGATTGTTAATGCCTCTATTGACCCTTTATATAACCGTGAACTATGAATGTTTAAGCTTTTAGAACTAGATATAAATCAATAGGGTGTATATAGAAATAAATAACATATATACACTAGAATAGCTCTTACTCTTTAATGTGGCCAATAGTACTAGGAGTAAGATAATTCTCTTATAAGTACATGATCTTAAGTCTTCATGAGATACCAAACTTTAAGATGAATCAAACTAAGGATAGGTTGGACTTGGGAGTTTAAGATAGTAAGCTATCTAGGAATTTATTGAATCACCTTTACTTATAAAGTAAATAGTAGGATAATGTGAAGTTCGTCGCATTATTTGGTCATTAAGAAAACGGGAAAATATAAGTCACAACTTCACGTTATTCATGTAGAGGATCACTTATAAATATAATGCAATTATAAGCTATTAAACTTCCTCTATTGAAGATAAAGAAAATGTGAAGCTAAGAGATCTGTATAAGTTGGCTTCTTGGAAATCCTTAGGTCTGTCCATTACTTATAAGCAGTGTTGTAATTTTATAAATATCAAGAGCAATAAACTTTAGTTTCAGTAAGAGTACTCATATGCTAAATCTTGAGCTCTACTAAAGACTAGAAATAGCTTAGAGTAATGATAGAAAGAAGTTTAATCTAAGTAGCAGTCATTCTTATAATAAACAATCAATAGTGTAAAGATACTGATCATAAGGACATGCATTTAAATACTGATATAGTTGCAACATAAATAAGGAAAAGGTACTTTACCTTCTAGTACCTTGAATTCTACTAAGCAAACTTTTACTCTAGCAGTATATTATGGTAAAATAAGTATATCTAGATTAACCCTTACTCGTTCAAAATTTACCTGTCAAGCCTATAAGACCCGAAATTCCAGGTAAGTTAGCAATCGCTAAGAAAGCCCGAGCTAGAAAGTAACTTCTCACCTACTTGACAAATCAAAGTATTAGTACAGCTAAAAATAATTGAATGTAGATTATTTACATCACATATCGAAATTAAAATAGTATTGATCTATATGTGTTTAAGTTAATGGTTACTTTTGTTAACTCTTTCATTCTTTCTATTAGCTGTTACCAGTTATCTAACTGCGACTATAAATAGTTTATGTTACATAAAAAAAAATTATTTTTTTTGTGAAAATTTGGGGTTTTGACAAAGATCCCCCCCCGCACCTACCACACCTGAAAAAGTTGAGTTAATATTAAACGAATGAGGTTATATGTAATAAACATTATTATTATATGTAATAAAAATTTTAATAATATAATATCTTATTATGATATAATAGTTCATTCAAATTGCTACATTAAGGTTTTATGNTGAGGTGGCAATGTCCCCGACATTGCGTTCATGATAGCTAGTGGTTTGCAATTGCCTCCAAAAAACTAAAACTCAATAAAACTAGATTAAATTTTGTTATAGCCTACTTAGAACTCAGTAAAAATAGAATACATGTTGTTATAGCCTACTTAGGCACCTTTTGAGGATGGTAGATATTTGACTACTTAGGAGACTCTAGACTCAAGTTCTATTTCAATGGATCCAAAGTGAGGATGAGCTTTACTAGCTTTGCAAGAACGAGTACTACATTTCAAATAGGCCATGAAAGACATAAAGACAATCCTAAATACAAAGTGCAGATGAATTTTTTTTTATTAGCTACATGATAAATTGTTGATGCTTGTTGGATGGTTATCTCAAATAGGCCATGAAAGACATAAAGACAATCCTAAATACAAAGTGGGGATGAACCATTTTTTTATTAGCTAGATGATAAATTGCTGATGCTTGTTGGGTGGTTAAGTTAATTCCTTCAGTATCAGTTGGAAACCAACTTCTCCTTCTAAAATGGTACCCACCTCTCTCTTGGAGTTGCACATTTGGGCTTGAAACGTAACTTATCCTCTAAAGAAAGGGTAGAAAGGCGAAAGAAAGGAAATGAAAGTGAGGACACCACTCCATATACAATCTTAACTAACAGGAATATATGCTTGGAAATTAATAACTATAATGACTACAATTATTGTACCTCATGTGGTAAAGAGATCATTGTAGTACTGCTGCTAGTATGGTTTGTATTGTACATTGTCAGGATTTAAATATTCAAGTATGGTTTGTGCATTGGGGTACTGTGTAAGATCACAAACCTTACTTAGATTAATCTTGTAGGCATTGACAATCTTATATGCTTGTTTTGCATCCTAATATGGTTTCAAGGCAATTTATATATATATATATACTCCTTTGATATAAGGCTTCACACCTGCGCGCGCATGGTAGGTCGACCGTCTCTTGGAAGTTTTTATTTAACGTCTCTGCAATCTACTATTTCTTAACTGGTTTTCATTTTATTTATACCTTTATATATATAAGGTTTTTACCTCCACGCAAGTGGTCAATTGGCTGTTTTTCCAAAATCCCTGTTGACGTCCTTACCAAATTGCTGATTTTGATGTGTCATGATTCGGTTTTAAGTTGATACGCTTACACCTAGCTTGGTAGATATTGTGATGGAGGAGAGATTTTCAAGCCCTAACTCTATTTACTGTCTTACATAGGATCTGAACCTTATTTTTTTACACCCACTTAAGACAATGGTACTTTGTGGTGGTTTGGTAGCGATGACATCCTTCTAAAAACTTTGGGGCGTATTTTAGGTCGCAGACTACATACACTTATATATATATAAATCCAGAAGTGCATACCCACTGCATGTAAGGTAATAGTATGTTGAAAATGTTGGGGCGTCCTTATGACTGATAGGAAATCATATGCGAGCTCTTAGTTTATGTATATCTATGCACTTAGGAAGTGGTGTCTATTGCCTGCGATGGTAGATCTCAGCCTACTACATCCTATCCATGTCAAACCCGTTATTGGTTCTTTATGTGAACTAATAATTGTACATAATCATGAAATCAATACCCATGCATGCGATGTTGCAGATCTGAATTCCTTGAGAAGCAACTCAGTGCCCGGGGTGTTTTAAATTAATTTCGAAGATGTGAAAGTGTTTATGCATTGATGCAAAATGAGCCCTTGTCTACGATTACTTAAAGACAAAACTGAACTAAGTAGATAGATATCTGTGGGGTAGAATTCAATCTACATGTAGAGCCTTCGCGAGTCTGTTCTATGTATATGGCGATGTAGGGTTCTTTAATCGATTGTGTTACCCTTGTTCAGCTTAGCGTTGCCTTAAGTTCCAATCGACACCGGGTAGAGCAAAGTCGGTGGGTTAAAAATGCAAATTAGAAAGAGAAAAGGGTGTTGCAAAATTTTTAGCTTCGGACTTTTCTTGATTGCTCCAATCCCTTTGTTTTTTAATCAAGAACAAGTTGATCTACTATCAGTGTAGATACCTATCATCAACAGAAAATTAGGGTTACGAGACTTTGAAAATTTTTGTTTACTGTCTCGGAGAAAAGGAGCCTCATTTAAATCAGCATAAAGGGGACACGTCTGCATGTACTGCCAAGTATTCATTTAAGAATCTTTGATGTTAGTCAGTTGGATTTTAGTTTCTTAAACCTTAAACTGCATCATTTCTATTGGTAAGCCTTGTCTAGGGAATTTTGTCACCAAAGTATTTTTTTATGGCTGAATTATATATATTGTATTGAGAAAGAGAGCATGGGTCTCTCTTCGTTCCCTTGAAAATAAAAGTGCAGATGAAGTGCTATACCTTTTGTAACCTACCAGATTGGTTAAATTAATAGAAATATTAACAACTCTTTGGTGGATGTAGCCCCTAGGTGGGGGTGAGCCACGTACGTCGCTGTGTGTTCCTATTACTTTTCATGATTTATGCATACCATGTATTGATGATACTCAAGTAAAGTGCCCCGTAATTATGGAATGTGCTAGAAGAAATAAGATACTCTTATTGGTACAAGTCGACTGCACTTTTGGTTGTAATATCATTCTAGCATTTAAACATATGATGTATATTTATGTCCTAAGGAAGTCAAAGTAATAATGTTAAGACAACATGGTTAATAAGCTTAGTGTTTGGTTAAATAAGTGTGGTTTGGTAAAAGTGTTATGTGATCTCCTTTCCCTAAGCTATAGGGATCATGCTTAAGTTGCTTTATAAATTATTTTGGTAAAGATTGTAAACGGAAGGTAAGTTCAAGACCTTGGAGGTACGTAAGTGACCCGTATGTTAGTCACTTGTGGAACTATGGATGGAAGGACTTGAGTATGTATTCAATTTATTGGTTGGGAGTTGCAAATAGTTAGCTCCCTATTTGGGATCAAATATATGCTGTTTAAATTAGAATACATTTGAAGCTCACAAAGTTTACCATTAAAGAAGTTTGTATGTCATAAATGTTTCGTTGAAAAATTATAATCTAGAGGACTACAAAAATTATGTCATAGGATTATGGAATTATATAAATAGGTTATGTGAATGTGATGTACTCTCGATATTCTATGATTATAATTCCTTCTCCTAGTAATGATGATGAGGATAGTGGAGGAGTCCACATGAGTGTTCTAAGTACAAAGGAAGCTCATCCTTTTTGATGTGTGTCATATGTTAAATAGTCTAATCATATTATGATCATTTAATTTTCATTAATTTGATAGGGTAGGTGATTGAAATATGTGAAGTAAGGGCTGGAAATCATTGCATAAGGACCGTGCCTAACAAATTAAGCTTACATTAATATTTATCTTATGAAGCATATTGTATCGATCAACCTTATTACAACTGATTCATGACGTTTCAGCGATAGGTTCAAAATGTGTTTGGTTGGATATTACCACTATGTTATTTTCAGGATGGTTGTGCAAAGGTATAAATGGTCTTTCAAAATTTTATTTTGCTCTTGCTGATCTAGGCATGTTACATTTTCACTCATAATGGCATTGAGCCACAGAGGTATATTACAACTATTTCTATAATATACTAGTCAGTGATTCCATTATTACAATAGTATTCGATTCATTTACATAAGCATAAATAGTAAATAGAATTACAAAGAACACAACTCAAGAAAATATGATAAAAAATATTTATATCATATAGGAAAAAATCCATTCCACAGGATTTCCTTACAAAATGTATACAACCAAACTAACAATGCTCTAACCCCTCTCTTCATCTATGTTTTACAAAATATAGAAGATGTAATACATCTCTTTGATATAAAACCAAAGGGGAATCAAAATATTCCATCGACTAAACAAAGAAATCTGTTAAGCATAGAACTAAAAATAAAATACATCTTCAATAGATTCAAAAGATATCGAACTATAAGAATCAAATGCTCCCAAACCCAGATTGGTGATTCACAAAATCTGGAAAAATCAGTCTCAAATAACCACATGTGGCACACAAAATGTTACTCATTTCCAGAAACTTATACATGTGTCACCTAAATGGACATGTTCCAAAACCTAAAGTTATTTAAAAAACCATGATCAACATCAATCTAATAATTCAATAGCTTCATTAAAATGATTCTATATACTTTAGTCATGCAATACCTATATTCAATATAAATCGTTCCTAAACTATCTTATATGAGAAGCCCTTTCTTATGCATTCCAAGACTATCTTAATCTAATAGCTTCATTAAAATCATTCTATATACTCTAGTCATGCAATACCTATATTCAATATAAATCATTCCTAAACTATCTTATATGGGAAGCCTTGTCTTATGCATTCCAAGACCATCTTATGTGGGAAGACAAGTATTTTAAGGTGACTTGTATACATATCAAGCAAGCACCAGCATGCATGGTTCTTCCATCATCCAATTCACTTCAATCAATCATGTTTTCAATTTGTGTCATCTTTAGTCCAAGGAGTGCTAGCCGCCTAGCGTGGATATGGTTTCCCTTTGAGTTGTGTTTCATTTGTATGATTATATCGAGACTGACTTTTTGCCCTTTGATTTGAAGATGTTAAAATCAATAGATATATTTTGGAAATAATTTCCATTCATTTTATAAAGTAAATTTTTTAATATCTTTTTTGAGATATTGAAATGCGTTAATTTTATTGGTCTATATGTCTGATTTTTTTTTTTTAAATGAGAAAAATAATTAAAAGTATATAACTTTAATTTAAACTTATTTTATAAAGTACATTATTTACTTAGATCTTTACTTTAATTTAAACTCACAAAATAACCATAATAAATTTAAATTATTATTCTATTGAACCACGCTACAAACCACAAAAATAAAATGGACAATAATAAAAGATATATATATAATTTACTTTAATTTAAACTCATAAGATAACCATAATAAATTTAAATTGTTATTCTATCGAACCACACTACAAACCACAAAAATAAAATGGACAATAATAAAAGATATATATATTGAGATTAATTATTTAATCTAAAGGTAATTTCCATGGCCTATGGCATTATAAGATATGGGACTTCATTAAAATAAATGAATTTTGATATTAACAAAGTAATCACGTGTTTATTTTAATCAAATGTGTCCACACATATACATATAAACAAGGTGTAGTTGCAAAGTAACTTGGTCCTTACATAAGCGATAGATACATTGTGAATCTAACTACTACTTCACCTAGATAAGACATTGAGAGTTTGAATGACATGGCCATGACATAAGATTGGTGCAACATTGAGGTACCTAGTATGAAATTGAAGGTATTATAATCTTTTTATATATATTTAACATTTTATGGTTGATAATCAACATCTCACAAGGATCTAGTGAGAGGCATAACAAAGTTGGAAGTATATGGTTGAGCGTAAAGCAATTGGCCCTTAATATAAATCTAAGGAGATTAGATGCTTTACTTCTAGGTTTTTATTTCTATGCATTTCATCGAGGAGATTAGTTCTAGTCGAAATCATCTAACCCTACTTTGACTCTTGTCATTGGTATAAATCCTTGCAACTATGAAACAACATGTAAACCAAGCTACATTTATTCAATTAATCAAAGTCGAGGCACATCACATTGCTTCTATAGATATCGTCTTATAACACCAGTTATTGGAAATGTCAGGGACATTGCCACCTCATGGCTCTTCCTCCTCTTCCTTGGATGCCAATCCATTATGTTGGTTCTGAGTGACCATTTGATAAAAATAATACTTAATAATGAAAAAAAGAAGAAAAAACACATAACCATAAATGCAACCACAGAAGAAATCATCTGATCAGGGATCTTCACAACAGGTAGTAGACTGCATGGAATACCGACTGTATGGACTATTGGAAATAGCAAGTGAAGTATGTTGTGGTCACTGCCTTTACCCGTCATTAGTATATATTAATGGAGAGGCCTAGTTGGTGAGCTGATATTTTCTTGTATTTTCAGTTGGAGAGAATGATGAGCTTGGTGATCAATTTCCTTAAAGGGTTGTAGTGTATTCGATAAGGTTTCTAGCTCCACTATGTCTGTTTTCTTCTTGATGCATTAAATTCCTGAAATTTGTTGCATAATTACGCCATTTTTGTCCAAGCTATGGAGTGTTTGTTTTTGTTGAATCCTGCATCAATATCAACTCATTTTAAAGTGTTCTTGCCAGATTTCATGACTTCTTTATATCTTTCTTCAAGCTTTCACGAAATTCTCGCCATGCTCTCCATCCTTTCACTCATTCTATAGCGTCTTGACCACTTTGGAGGTTATTCTAAAGCTTTAACCTTTTTTTTGCAAATGCAGACAATTGTCCCTTAAATATAGTAGGAACTTGTTTCTTTACCTAGATCTATAAACGACAGGTTCCTTTTTACTCTGTCATGATTTTTACAGTTCACGCACTACAATTCGACTAGGATTATGGCAACAACAATAACATCAATACACTAGCGAAGTGCGGATTATGGCAGGAATTCAAATTAGTATATTTACGGATTAAGTCACTCAAATAGGCATACTTTACCATAATTTGTCGGCGTACTTTACCATAATCCGTCGAATTATGAAGAGTTTGCACAGTAATGTCATATCTGTTTGAATAGACAATCGTAGATCCAGGAAGAGAAGCCTGCAAGTTTGCAAGTGTCAGTTTCCACTTCTGATTGAATTCATATAATGTAGTATTTATTCTCTCATTACATGTCCTTTTAGCCTTCCAGCAAAAGATAAGTATGTTCTCTCTGAAGGTGAACACCACAATATAGACTAAGCTATCACCAACATTTTTCGAGCCCATGTATTGTATACATCCTGTCACAAACTCCTATCAATATTAATATTCCTAACTACAAACATCCATTAATGGCTGTAAAATGTGTGTACTGTTAGGATATTTAGACACTTAGGATTTAGTTAAGATCAACTTGTGTAATATATCTGTTAGGTAAAGTGTGTTTCTTTAGTATGCATTTATAAATATTCTAATCCGACGGTCACGATATGCTCTAGACATAAAGTGATAGACGGTTCAACTTCTCTTAGATCATACCTACCATTGATCTGTGGATTAACATTTGATTTGTCCATGATCTATATTTAAAGAGCATGGAGAGTCCTTGGCCAGTTGATCGATTATGAGAAGCTCATATGTAACTTTCTTTTTTTTGCATAATAAATTGCTCCAAGTAGATATTTGGCTTGGGCTGTGGAGTATTTCCCCCTCGAGGATTTCAACCACATGACAAACATCGATGTGTTGATTTGCGATCTATTTGTGTGAAGCGGTTTCTCAAGGTGTTCGGTCTTTTGAGAGTACCATTTGTACCTAAACATGGTATCAGAGCATTTATGAAGAGTTGCTTTTGGTTTTGATCAAGATCTCGAACTGGTGTTGCCGAAACTTTGAAAGGATTTTTGGTTCTGGAGTTTCTGTGCATTTTTGTCCTATGGGAGCTATTCCATTGCATCCAGAGTGTCGTATCCATTGGGAAATAGTTTTCATTTCATCAAAAACCATTTTTGTTTGATCCAAAAACACCCATTTCGGCAAATCTGAAAGTATAATGTTACAGTGACGGATTTGTTCAATTTTTTTTTAAATCTTTCATATTTTTTCAGTTTTAATTAGATCTTTATTGTTTTAGTCTCGGTTTGTTTCCTTCCGTGGTTGTGTATGCTCTTTGTCGTGCACCTTGTGTGATCGTGGTGAATCAGAAACAGAAAGGGAAAGTTTTTTTCTTTTCTTCTCTGCTACATATGCTCTTTGTCGTGTACCTTGTGTGATCACAGCAAATCAAAAACAACAAGAAAACTTGAAAACATAGACTTTCCAGGTAAACTAACCATGATCTAACCCCATTGTGTGGAAAAAGTTTTTTTTGTTTTTGTTTTTCGTTTTTTTTGTGATTTGCAGGAAAAAAAAGCAAGCACGGAGAATGAGAAAGAAGAGTAAAAAAAAAAAAAATCCCTCTTCTTCTTTCTATTATTTTACGTACCTTTTAAACTTATCTCACTTGGTCCAAAGTTTCTTTATTCCTTAATAGGTCTTGAGTTCAAGTCTTATTAAGCTACTTTTTAGTGCATGCAATTTCTATTTTCAAGTTACTTTATTGTAAAAGTGCATCTCACATAAATAAAATAAAATAAAAGTGAGTCACTTAAGTCTTTTAATTTATTGCCGCACTATTTAAAGTAACATTATTGTAAAAATGAACATTGCTTATTCTGCAAAAGTGATTCAATTAAAAGCAACTTTATTGTAAAGTAATTGTCAAAGGTTGGTCTTGGGAAGAGGGGGGTTCCTTTTTTTAGTTGGTCAAGTTAATATCTACCACGTCCCTATTGGGGACATCTTCAACATTTTCTTTGATCAAGCATAGCTTTATCATCCAGAATTAGTTTTCAGTGTTGTTTTTAAACCACATATTTTTTCAAGCTCTTTACATCCAAATAGTTAATTTATATTCTTTTAGCCATTATTTTGCAGTATGATTACCCCTTGTGATATTATACTTACAAGTTCTAACTATTTCTCATGGAAATATTGTATGGAAGATGTTCTACGAAGTAGGGGACTTTTAAGGATAACGTCAGGGAAAGAAACAAAACCCACCGATGATGATAAGAAAATTAAATAGGAAAATAGATGCAATGAAGCTCATGGATTGATTGGGATGTCAATCTCTACTTATTTGTGCTTCCACATATCTGGAATTGATGAACCTGATAAAGCTTGAGAAAAGTTGGAATCTGTGTTTGGTAAACACAATGGAATTCGAGGTCATCAACTTGAGAATGAGTTGATTTCTTTGAATCCAAGTGACTTTTCATGCATTCAAGACTATTTATCTAAGTATAAAACTCTTACACTCTTATGTGAAGAATGAAATATTAAGAAAGAAGAAAAACAATGTATTTATCATATTCTTTCCAAACTTGGACCTTCATATTCTGTTTTTGTATCTACATCCTACTCCATGAAAGAATCCTTGACTGCAGCTTGCTATCAAGAGCCTAGTCTTGAATCCTTTTGTGATTCCTTAATTAGAGAGAAAAATAAGCTCATTCATCTTGGAATAATTAACAATGCAGATACTTCTAGGAAATCCTTACTATCCCAACAGAAAGAAAAGTCTAAGCCTCCCAAGAAATTGAATTTTCTCAATAATAAGCCAAACAACAAGGGTCCCAAATCCTCTCAGAAATCTCCTTCTTTAAAAAATGACAAAGGATCCAAGCCAAAAGGAAAGAAGACTAAGTGTCATTGCAGTTTTTGTGGAAAAGATAATCATGATGAATCTAAGTGTTTTAAGAAGATGGCAACCTTGGAAGCAGCAATGAAGAAGCTCCACATCAGCTTAGATTTATCTTCAGAATCTACCTCTCATGGACATGCACATTGTGCTTCTGGTTACTCTTATATTGCATCTTCTTCTTCTACTTCAAATGAATGGCTTATTGATTCCAGAGCATTTTATCATATGGCTAAGGATCAAGCCATCTTTTCTACTATGCATAAATGTAACACCATGAAAATATTTGTTGGTGATGATAGATATCTAAGTGTTGTAGGATTTGGAATAGTTCTAGTAGAAAATGGTCATTTCAGTGATGTACTATGTGTTCCAAAAATTTCCTGCAATTTCTTATCAGACTATCAAATTACTCATTCGAGTGAAGGTAAAACTATGACGTCTACCCCTCACCAAGTTGCAGTAATCAAGGATTTTAAAAATGTTCAAAATGTCCTTACTAATGGAACTGTTGATGATATTACCATGTTGTACAAATTTAACAACTTTGGGTCATCACATTTTCCTTCAGTTTTTGTTGCTCATAGTGATAACTTGAGCAAACTTTGGCATGACCGATTTGGTCACTTAAATTATTGCTCATTGAAACAACTATGTAAATACAATATGGTGACTGGTCTTCCAATGATATCTTGCAAGGATGGTGTTTGTTCCGGTTGTGTACTCGAAAAATATCATCAGGACAATTTTGACAAACATGCCTCTTAGCATGCCTTGGTTCCCTTGGAGCTTGTGCATAGTGACTTGTGTGGCTCTCTTCCATCTGCTTCATTTTCTGGTTTCAAATATTTCTTAACTTTCATTGATGACTACTCCAGACGCACTTGGTTTTACTTCCTAAAATTTAAGAGCAAAGTATTTAACATGTTCTTGGCGTACAAGGCCCTTGTTGAAAAATAATATGGTCATCAAATTATTAAGTTAAGATCTAACAATGGAGGAGAATATGTTAACAACAAGTGCACTACTTTTTGCACTAAACAAGGAATCCAACAACAACACACTATTCCATATACACCACAACAAAATGGTGTAGCTGAACATAAAAATCGCAATTTAAAAGAAATGGCTAATTGTATGATCCAATCTAAGGAACTAAGTCTTCAATATTGGGCTGAGGCCATAAATTGTGCAAACTACATAGTTAATCGCACACCCACCAAAGTTTTACAAGTTATAACATCAGAAGAAGCATGGATTAAAATTAAACCAGATGTAATTCACTTTCGTGTGTTTGGTTGTGAAGCATGGGCTCACATTCGTGGTGAAAAACGGAAAGCATTGCAGCCTAAAAGTGAAAAGTGCATATTTGTTGGATATTCATAAGATGTAAAAGGGTATGGACTTATTCAACCACATTCTCATGATATAATCATTAGAACAGATGTTAAATTTGATGAAAATATCTTGGCCTGCGATCCTAACTTGGCGAGTGTGCCACCTTTGGCCTACGATCCTGATTCGACGATTGTTCCTTCTAATTCTTCTTCCAACTTCCTTGATAGGTTTCCAAATCTAGTTTCTGATGATGATATTGAGGATGAAAATCCACCTCCACCTGCTCATGTTCCTCCAATTGCACCAGCACCAATGCTTCCTCGATGGGTCTGTTCAAGATGTGAAGCAGTTAGTGATCTTGCCGATGATCCTAGAGATCAATGTCGAACACATTCTTAGTTTCAGTGAGCCTATTCTATTTTGGCTCAGGTTTTTGAGAATCGTGATCCATAAAATTTTGCAAAAGCTTCAGGAAATCTAGATTGGGATGTAGCTATGGATGAATAATATTGTTCCTTAATGGCGAACGATACTTGGGATCTTGTTCCTCTTCCAAAAGGAAGAACACTTGTCAAATGTAAATGGGTCTACAGAACTAAGTATGCATCAAATGGAAGTGTTGAAAGACTTAAGGCGAGGTTAGTTGCCAAAGGTTTTTCCCAACTTGAAGGTATTGACTACAATGAAACCTTTGCTCTTGTCACAAAAATTAATTCCATCCATCGTGTTCTTTCCCTTGCAGCCTTACATAACTGGGAATTCCATCAAATGGATATCAAGTCTACCTTCTTACATGGTTATTTACAGGAGGAAATTTGCATGGAACAACCTCATGGATATGTTCAGGATAACTCTAGCCTTCTCTGTCTCCTTAAGAAATCCTTATATGGCCTTAAGCAAGATCCTAGAGCTTGGTATGTCAAAATGGATAGCTTTCTCCTTGACACTGGTTTTTTTAGATGCCATTCTGACCCTAATGTCTATACCAAGAAATTAGGAAACCATCTCATAATACTTGTTCTTTATGTTGATGATCTTATCCTTACTATTAGTGACCCTAAACTTTTAACCCATGTGAAATCCAATCTTAAGAAAAATTTGAAATGTCAGACTTAGGACATTTGCATTATTTCCCAGTCTAAGTATGCTTGTGGCCTTCTTTGTCACTTTCACAAAGAAGATTGTAAACCATCCCCTTCTCCCTTCCAGTCTAGAGTCAAACTTTATGCCACTTGTACTTCCCCTAAAGAAGATGCCACCTTGTATCGTCAGCTTGTTGGTAGTTTTTTATACTTGACTCATTCCCATCCTGATATTTCTTTTTCCATTGGTCGTATTGCCCATTATATGCAAACTCCTCATGAAAGTCACTGGAAAGCAACAAAAAGAATACTTCAATATATTGGAGGTACAATTCATTTTGGGATTCATTACAGTACAGGGGGGAACCTTTGTGGGTTGGTTTCAATGATTCAGATTGGACCGATGATCCTGATGATCGAAAGTCTACTGTAGTTATGTTTTCATTCTGGGATCTGGACCTGTCACTTGGGCTTGTAAGAAACAACAATCTCTTGCTCTTTCCTCCACAAAAGAAGAATACCAAGCCGCAATTAATTCCAGTTAGGAAGCTTTATGGCTTCGATAGATCCTTTCAGAGTTTGGATTTGAGAAGCAGCAGCCTACTCCACTTTGGTGCGACAATCAAAGTACCATCAAGCTTGCCAAAGATCCAGTTCTACATCAATGCAGCAAACACATTGAGCTACACATGCACTTCATAAAAAATCTTGTTCATGAACGTGTTCTTGAAATGCTCTATTTCCATACAGATGATCAAGTTGTAGACAACTTCACCAAGTCTCTTATAGAAGCGAAGTTTTCTAAACTTCGATCTATGTTAAGAGTTCAAGAATGTGTCCTTAAGGGGGGATAGGCTCTAATGCCTCCTTCCTTCTCCTAATACTGTCACTTTTGTAAATCCTTCAATCCTATCCCAACTTTTTCTTAAGGGGGGATGTTAGGATATCTAGACACTTAGGAGTTAGTTAAGATCTACTTGTGTAATATATTCGTTAGGTAAAGTGTGTTTCTTTAGTATGCATTAGTATGCATTTGTAAATATTCTAATCCGATGGTCAAGATATGCTCTAGACATAAAGTGATCTGATGGTTCAACTTCTCTTAGATCATACCTACCATTGATCTGTGGCTTAACACTCGATTGGTCCATGATCTATATTTAAAGAGAATGGAGGGTCCTTGGCTAGTTGATCGATTATGAGAAGCTCATATGTAACTTTATTTCTTTTCCATAATAAATTGCTCCAAGTATATATTTGGTTGGGGCCATGGAATGTTTCCCTCTTGAGGGTTTTAACCATGTGACAAACATCAGTGTGTTGATCTATGATCTATTTTTATGAAGCAGTTGCTCAAGGTGTTTGGTCTTTTGGGAGCACCCTGTGTACCTGAACATGTACATTGTTCTTACAATGTTTTGCACTTCCTTTTCATAGATCTAAAATTCCTTATAGTCTCTTCAATCCTAACCTTAACTGTAAATTATAGTAAACTACATTTTTCTTCCCTACTTTTAAACTGTAAAAACTACATTCAAATAATTCCTAAAACACTAGACTTCCAACATTTAATCCTATGAATATGAATCTCGAAATGACAGAATAATAACTAAAGTAAGCTTGTAACCTATATATATTAAGAACCAAGACTAATGAGATAATATACATACTGAGAGATAGTAAATTGAGCCGCAGGCAGTTAAACCGAAGGTTTCGAGGGTTGAAATTAAAATAACTGACGCCGAAATCAGCACTTCCCTTACCAATGTAATACAGGGACTCGTGAATAATTCTATATGCTTCTTGTGATCCTATGATACCTCAGAATTGTGACTGGTATTCCCTCAGATATTGCATTTGTTTCTCAAACTTATTACATTCTGCAAAAACATGTAAAATACCATCACTTTCAATACAGGAACCAACCAAAGTATGTACAATTCCCATGAATGCCTAAACTGGCCATGGCTTTTTACTTACTCCACTCTCTGAAGTAGTGTTGTCGTAGAAAAAGTTAGTCGATGTGAATGTGACTCTGATGATTAAATCGCCTGACGTTAGTTGTGGGATGAGGTATGCAGGGATTGTTTCTTTCATACCCAAGGCCGAAGATGCAGTTCAAAATATAAAGAATTGAGACTGAGAAAAAATATTCAATCCTTGGAATCTATATAGAAATATAAATGTTGAGTATTTGGAGGTTATACCCAAGAAATCTGAAGAAATATTTCCATTATAGAAGCATCAAGTAGGTATCCCACTAGGAAAATCTCTATCGTAAGGTAGGAAGTTGAACTTCACCAGTGTATTGATGTTATTGTTGTTGCCAGCTTCAAGAGTAGAGTCTACTAACACGATTAAGAAATTGTGATGTGCGTTGACCTTGAACCACCTCTGAACTTGAGATTTAACAAAAACACAGTAAGATGAGAGTAGTCGCGATGAATTCAAGCTTCCATGAGGCTACCATTGATGGTGAATTTTGCAGCTCTGTATTCTATGTTTTCCTATTTAAAATTATTATTGGAGAGTGGTGCTTGAAAGATGAATTAGAGTGTAGAAGCAGTTGAATGGTTCGGTGCGTTATTAAATTAGGTCCCATGAATTTGAATGACAGTTCAATAAATACCATTAATAAAAATCCAAGAGACCTTAGTTGTCATTGTAGTGGTAGGGGTGCCATGAGTAGTTGTGCTGAATTGACTTAGCTTCACATTGCAGATGTCCCAGCTACCATTGTAAGTGATATTTAAGAACATTCATGTAGACAGAGGACATGAACAAGTTACACATCATCCCACTCACTCTGAAATTAGGGCACAAAAGCGATTCTAATACGGTGAATGATATAACTCGAAAACAACAAGGTATTTAAGAACTGCCAACCAATCCATAAAAATTCAATCTTTATAATAATTCCATATCAGCTTTTATAGAAGTGTACATTCTATACTAACTAATATTAATAATAACTAGCACGATCAACAAAAAAACCAAGTTAATGCTGCTAACCTGAGCCTGCCGCCTACGCTTGAAGCGGATTCCCGAGATGGTGAGGTCAGCTGCTTCTGGCCAATAACCAAATGACAAAATGACAATTAAAAAAAAATACAAATATAAAAACATTGTAAAAACAAATGTATATTTTAAAAATTAAAAACAAACTAATCCATCTTCACCAAAAATATATGTCCCCCGTCGGGGACATAACAAGAACTATTAATCATCAAATTGTTTTTACTATAAGATCAAATTGTTTTAATTATAAGATGTTAAGTGATTTTGATTTTAAATAAAGATTTGACATATACATTTTAAATATTGAAAAATTAATTACATAATTTTAATTTTGAATAGCCAAGTTACTTTTTGGTATTTGTAATTTATTTTATATTGAAATATAAAGAGTACTTTTATTTATAAGCACTTTAAGATTACTTTAGTACATTTATATTATATTCACAAATAATCTGAGTACTATTTTCATGAGTACTTTACTTACAACATTGATATAGTTAACTATTGGTTTTCACTCACCATTTACAATTTGACAAATAAGCATCCTTAACTCAACCAATGCCATCTCAACTATTCTAGATGATGTCATCCTCTAGAATGTGATTGGTTCTTTTAAAGCAGATTCTGATAGTACATTTTTTGGTTTGAGGCCCATTTTTTACCTCAAAATTCCTCTAACACCTTGTCTTTGACATCAATGATTTTTAACAATAAAATGGTGAGCTACCTGGATAAAGTCATAGAATTAAGAGATCAATTTGCTAGGAAAGGGAAAACAAAGTGGAGAATATGGAGTTGGTATCAAGTTCCATTAATGGGCTTTTTCCATCTTGGAAAATTTTTGTTCAATTTGGTTGTGTTTGTGGCTGTGAGAATTTTCCTAAGTTTGAAAATCCTTAGGATAACCTTGTGCATGAAGAGATTAGCTTGGAGTCATGTTCAAAGAAAAAATGAAGTAGAAAACCCAAAGAATTTTGGAAAGATAAGGAAGGGAAACCATAAATGTTACAGGGGTAAGAAGGAAGATTCAATCAAAGGTAAGATATATTCAAGGTGAAATGTTTTATGTGTCAGTAGAAGGGACATTATGGCAACCAATGTCTAGAGAAGATGAAGGGAATACCAAGTAGACCCAAATTATAGTGAGTATAGTGACTTTAATAGAAGTGGATGAGGGATCATCCACATTTGAGATTGTATTCTATGTGTTCTCTTGTGTTTCTTCTAACATAATGTCGATTTTTGGATGGTACGTTGGTAGTGGGATATAGAAAAGTAGGACTTATGACATGGCACTCTTCAACAAGTTTCAAGAGAAAGAGAGAAGTGTGAGAGTGGATTTAGGTGATGATTCCTTTTATCATGTAAAATGGACATGCTCCATTTCCTTTTAGATACCATCGAGTGATGTTCTTGGTCATAGGGATGGTTTTTTTCTTGGTTTAAAGAAAAATATTTTTTCAGTTTGTTGTATTACAATGCTTTAATATAAGTTGCATTTGAAGGATTATTTTTCACTATTAATGATTATAGTCTATAAATTTTGAGGACTTTGGTTAGATGCATGCAAGATGGTTCCCTTTATAGGTTGATTACTTATGATGTTTCACTTTTACATTCTATGGGAAGGCATTCTAGACTTGAGGAGGCATATACGAAGCATTTGCAATAGGATTTCATGGAAACGAGTTCAAAATGAAATTAATGATTGATTCTAGGCTTGCAATTGATGAAAATGTTCTATGGTACAAGGATAGATTTGGATTCTCTTGGGGAGAGGGAGATGACCTTGGTGTTTCTCTTACTTAAATATTCTCTTAAAAATAAAGAGGTGATCTTATTGAGGTTCATACCTCAATGGTCAAAGGTTATAATATGCATGGAAATATACTTATGACTAAAAGTTATATTTAAAATTTTGATTTGTTATCATGACTTGATGGATGATGGTATTAGGTGGGGGATTTATGATCAAGGGTAATAAGTGGTTAGTTTTCCTTAGACATTTGAGATGTTGTGATTGTTTTTTCCATAGATTGAAGGGAGTGTGGAGGTTATTGTTTTAGATTTTGATTCATAGGTTAGAGATTAATTAGACTCAAGGGTGGAAAAATTGAGATTGTGGGTGATATTCCTTCACCTTCCACTCTAGTGTGGGTGAAGCTAATATTTCTCACCCAAAAATTACAAGATGCACCTGAGAATGTAGGAGAACCTCATTCTCCAATGAAGGTGAGTTCACCTCATAGGTGATACGATAACCAAATTGCACTGGCTACTTCTATTTGTGTTCCTTCTAGTTGTTTTGAGTGGGTGAGGTGGAATGCCTTGATGGAGGAGTACGATATATAGGGGACAATGCATTTCTATGAGCCAGTGGTCAAGTATGAGACTAAAATAGGTTCATATATGCAAATCACATGTTGAGTTGAGTTGAAAAAGGAGTAGACTAGTGTTGCTGAACACAATTTATGTATCAAGGTAGAGTGTTGACTCTCAATTTTACTCTAAAAAAAATTATACTATGCTTGGAAGTGCTTCACATGCTGTGGGGTACAAGGTTTATGGATGAATATTAGTTATTTCACAATGAGTATACACATTGGAATTATCTTGTTCATGGATTTCTATACCTTGACTTGATGCTTGTGTAGCATTCTTTCTTGGAGCAACGTCGTACACCAGTGGAACTTGATGACTTATTGATGTAGTAGATGGAATATGTTTGTTTTCTTAGGAGGAATATTTATTTTGGAGGAGACGTGCTTGGGAATATTAAAGAAGGGAATTAATCCCTAGATGGAATGGGGACACTTGGTTGTTTGCATGGAGGTTTGCAATTGACTTGAGGATGCCTCGGTTGAGGAGTGATCATGTAGTTTTGGAGGAATTGAAGAAGCATACGGATTAGGAGGAACATTGAATATTTAGAGGCCTTTGGAGGAGAAATGGTGGACCTTTCTTGAGGAGATTTCAACCTTGGAGCCTTTATTTTGTTGATGTATTTGTAACTTCGGAATGTATTCACTTGTATATCTTACATTGTACCATGATGTTCCTATCGAAAGAGTCATTAATATAATAAAGTCATTTAAATTCATTGAGGTTAACCCTCCATTGTAAGTCAGGGAAATAGTCCCCATAATTGAGTTAAGGTTAACCCTCCTTGTTGATTGGGGGGAAAAGTCCCCACAGTTGTGGGGCACTAGGGTTATTAGACTCTCCTAGAGATGTCATCCCTAGTAAGTAATTTTCAAGTCAAAAATTAGAATAAATAGAGAATGAGCCTCTCTATTTTTCACACACACTCACTCAATTGGGCGCATGAGTGAGAGAGGAAGTGCTCACACAAGTGAGAAAGACAACAGTTGTTGGAGATCATATTTTCTTACTTTGGGTTTTACTGTTGCCATTGGTGCTCATTCTATCTCTAAGGAAGTTGTAAGGTTTTTCCTTTATGGTTTCCCCAAGGATAAATCTTTGTGTCTATTGTCTCTTGTGATTGATTGTTGTGCATGTTATTCTCTCAGATAAGATCCGAAGATCATATTGCTTAAATGATAAAAATATAACATGATATCAAAGATAACCTGAGAAGAAAACACTGTGCATCTACAGAATCTAGAGCTTCTTAATTTTTTGGTTTCTCTCCACAATCCATAAACAAAAGGAGGCTAGGATAACTCTCCATTGAAGGGCGCATCTTTTTGTCGAAGTAGAATTTGATTCTAGGCATTTTCAGTTTCTGCATCGGGAAATTAGGGCTTTTCATAGAAATGGAATTTTTGAGTGAGCCTAGCACATGATTTATCCCCTACTCAAAATCAAAATTTAGAAACCAAGGTCAAGAATTTTGGATGGGTAAAACTTTGGGAAATTCAAACCTTAGTTTGACCTCGGGCCTGAAAAACCCTAAAATACTAAAACATGTAGTTTTGGTACATTCTCTATATATCGAGATTGAAGAAGCCTCAGGAGCCGAAATTTTCAAAAGATGAAGATAAAATCCTTATGAACCCTATGTAAAATGTTTTTCCTCAGATTCACTATATTCTGGGAGATATGATTCTTCCAAATCAGGGTTCCATCCCCTTCCAAGATTCATCCCTAAACAAGAAACCTAGAGAGAATTGCTATATCTCAGGCTACGAAGGCCCAAATGAAATTTCTGAAGATGTTCTACATAGGGCATGCAATTTAATTTACGTGGTAAAATTTTTAGACCCATCAGCTGAAACACTGACACATGGCATTCTGTACAAGTTAGTTATGCTAAACAGTCCTAAAAGAAGTCACTGTGGAAGAAATATAATAAGTCCCAATTGGAGAAACCAATTCTGCTCAAACCTATGGTGTGGGAAAGAGGATAGGTGAGGCTACCTCAGTGAGTTTCAAAAATAGAGGAGCATTAATATTGGAGATACCTCAGAAACATTATCAGAAATTTCTGCATAAGAAATTGGAAAACCAGGGCTTCCTAATCCGGGAGCTTCCATCCAATGTTTTCAGAAGGAGTATATTGGATAGCTCACCTTGAGGAGGTGCATATTTCTATCCAATCAGATCAGAAAGATTCCAAGTTTCAAAATTAGGTTTTCTCTAACAAACCCTAGATCAGCCAGCTCTGGAATGAGGACAGACACCTCAAATCAGTAATATCTAATCTTTTTCTATTTACATTTGAGGTTCTCATTTTAAAATGACTAATCACACTAGCTTGATGACAAGCGTGATGAAACTAACAACTTCCAAGCACAGAAGTATTGGATCTCACTGGTTCTTGAAGAAAATGAATTGGACACCTACATAAGTGGAAAGGTTCCAGTTCCAGAGGGAGATGAGGCCAAAGCCTTACACAAGAAGAACTTGGTCAAGGCCAAGAGGATCACCTTATAACACAAGTTTATTACCTAAAGAGATGTTTGGTTCTTGACCAAGCTATTTGAAGGGAAGAACATAAATCAGAAGATGAATTTGAGAAACTAGTTAAAGAATGTGGAGATCCAGAATGCAGAGACCATATAGTCATACTTTACAAGGGTCTCTCAAATCAAAGAAAAAATTGAAGCAGGAGAATGAAGAAGTTGTGGTAACCACCTTGAATGGACTCCCAGGATCATGGGATCCATTCATTTGAGGAATGTGTGCCAGAAGGAAGTGATTACTTTTAGCAGACTCTAGAAGAGCACACACAAGATGAAGCTCGATCCATAATAAGAGAAGAGAAGATGGGAACAACTGAAGATCAAGACCTCATGATTCAAAGAAGATCCCTCAAGTGATGAGGAAGATGAAGAACTCAATTCTTGAAGAACCTCTTATCCATCTTAAGCATTTGGACAAGAAATAATGTTGTTATGAATGAAGAATATGATGAAGATGAAAGAAGGAGTCTACTTACCAAAGAAATAAAGATAAGTAATCAATTGTCATTTCATGATATTGTTTTGTTATGCATTTTTTTATATTAAGTTGATGTATTATGCATGATAGAATGTTTGCATTAGTGATAGTATACTACTAATATGCATGTGATGGGTAAGTAGCTCATGGTTCTATACAAATCTCCATTGCTACTTATCTAGAATGAAACCTCTTTGCTGACATATTGGATTAGTGCACAATATCAATGTTGTCCTGGTAGAGATGGAAGGCATCTAGAAAGTTTTCATAAGATATGGATGAATGTTGTATTGGCTAAAATAGTTGCATGATTATATCTTGATGCAAAAGATTGTTTTCATTATGAATATACCTTATGAAATTTTTATAACCATACAACTAACGCATGTGACTTGTAGGAAAGATTGCGTACAATCGCCTACAAGAAAAGAAGGAGGAGACTTATTTCAAAGAACAAGTGAGGACAGTTCAAGAAATAATACAAAATGAAGAATAGTATGATGAGACTTCAAGAGGGATCAGTACAGTATGTGACATTGTTGAGAGACATCATTGATGTATATCCTTCCAGCTATGAAGAAGTATCCAAGAAGAAAGGGAAGGAGAGTACTAGTTCAAGAAGAATGATGTCAAGGATGCAGTATCAAGACCTAAATGGAAGTCAGTAGATACAGCATGTAGTAGACGACAACATCGATGGATACAAGGTAATATTTGTAGCACGATGCTTCTCACGGGAAGAAGGAATAGACTACAAAGAGACATTTTCGGCCACTAGAATATAAGACACATGACAAGCATAATCATGTGTGCAAATGAAAGAAGGCCTTGTACAACATAAGAAGGAAACCATGGGATAACACATACATGAGGAGCTTGAATATCACCTAGAGTGATGAAGATATTAACCTTTTCTATAAGGTTGAAGATGAAAGCCTATAGAGGATGACACGCTCACAGATGGGTGCGAGAAGAACGTTTTCAAGATAGACGATCTTGGTATCTAGTGAACCTAGGTGGATCCATAGAATATTAGTAGCAGAGGAAGCTACTTGTCACTCTCGTACATAATGTTTCATAACATAGAGTATGAAAGGCATATGCATAGGTTTGACATGGTATGACAGGATGGATAGTTTACTGATGGCTCTAGGATTTACTGAGAGTAATGCAGATTCCAACCTTTTATTCAAGGATAAAGGTGGAAGATCAGTGATGCTCCTATTATATGTCGACGACTTGTTCCTGAAAGGAAAAGAGGAACCCATTAGAGATGCAAGAAGGAGACTTGCTGTCATGTTCGAGATAAAGGAATTGGGTATGATGCACTACTTTCTAGGCATGGAGGTGTGGTAGAGTGCGGATGGAATATTCATTGGATAAGGGAAGTATGCAATATAGATCCTAAAAAGTTTTGGGATGATGGACTACAAGGCCATGGCCACACCTATGGCATCGAACCTGAAGCTATTGAGTGATTCTTCATCAGATACGGTTGATGCCACGATGTATCATTAGATGATCTGTTCCTTGATGTGCCTGATGAATACGATACCAGATATTTGCTTTGATTTCAACACATTGAGATATGTTCACCTCATGGTTGTAAATCATGCAGTGAGGTACTTGAAGGGTATGGTTGAGTATGGGCTCAAGTATGATATAGATCAGAAGATTAACCTGGCGGGTTACGTGGATTCGTATTGGGCAAGAAGCGTCATTGATAGGAAGAGCACTTCGAGGTGCTACTTCAGTATGAGATCAAGTGTGATCTCTTGGTTTAGCAGGAAGGAATCCTGCATGGTGTTGAGTACAGTCAAGGAAAAATATGTTGCCACTTGCTCAGCTATTTGGGAGGTAGTATGTTTCTTTTGGAAACTACTATTTGATTTGCTTGATCTGACTTACATTTTTGTATGATGCAGAGAGGAGAAGTGAAGCTACAGTATGTGATACAGATCAAGATCTCTTGAAAGAGGGAGTTCTAGCATAGCTGATGAGATAGGTTGTCGGAGCATAAAATCTTAGCGAAGATCGTAGGTTATCCTTGGATGCAATCAGCTCTAATATGATTCTATGCTAGAAATGCCTAGAGTGAAGTTTGAGTACTTCGAGGAGAATCTTGGTGTTCTCTATATCGAGGTTCCTTCCAAGGTGAAGTGATGAGTCTGTGTTCCTTTCTGACATGGTTGTAGGTGGGGTCTCCCATGGTCATATGTAAGTGTTTTTCCCTTTTGACGTGGTGGTAGGCAGGGCCTCCCATGGTCAAATGTAAGTTTTGTGCCCTTCTGACATGGTGGTAGGATTGGTTCCTCCCATGGTCAGATGTAAGAGTCGTGCCCTTCTAACATGGTGGTAGTCAGGGCCTCCCATGCTCAGATATAAGTTTAGTGACATACATCTAGTATGAAAAAGGACTGGCTCTGTAGAGACCCACACCCAGTATGAAAAAGGACTCGCTCTGTGGAAGTACATCTAGCATGAAAATGGGTTGGCTCTATAATGACCTACATCCAGTATGACAAAGGAATGGATCTATAGAGACCCACATCCAGTATGAAAAAGGACTAGCTTCATGGAAGTACATCCAGCTTGAAAATGGGTTGGCTCTGTAGTGGCCTACATCCAATATGAAAAAAGACTGGCTCTATAGAGACCCACATCCAGTATGAAAAAGGATTGGCTCTGTGGAAGTACATCCAGCATGAAAAAGGGTTGGCTCTGTAGTGGCCTGCATCTAGTATGAAAAAGGATTGGCTCTGTAGAGACCCACATCTAGTTTGAAAAGGAATGGCTCTGTAGAAGTACATCCAACATGAAAAAGAAATGGCTATGTAGTGGCCTACATCCAGTATGAAAAAGGACTGGCTCTGTAGAGACCCACATCCAGTATGAAAAATGATTGGTTCTGTGGAGGTACATCCAGTATGAAAAAGGACTCGTTCTATAGAGGCCTACATCCAGTATGAAAAAGGACTCGCTCTGTAGAGGAAGACCTACATGGAGGCTAGGCCTACAACTAGCATGAAAAATGGCTACTCTCTAGAACTTCATATGACGAGAAGAATTGAGAGATAGCACCATTTGATCGAGATAGTGGAAGTAGTGATGATGATGATGATCCAGTGATAATCCATATTTGATGATGATCCAGTGATGATACAAATTTGATGATGATCCAACTTTGATGATGATCCAGTGATGATCCAGAGAAGAAGACTTGTGCTGATGAATTGATTCAAGAGAATACCTTCCTAGTTAAGAGGGAGTGTTGATGTATTTGTAACTTTAGAATGTATTCACCTGTATATCTTACATTGTACCCTGATGTTCCTACTGGGAGAATCATTTATATTTCATTGTACCTAGATGTTCCTATCAGGAGATTTATTAATATATAAAAGTCATGTAAATTCAATGAGGTTAACCCTCAGTTTTAAGTCAGGGAAATAGTCCCTGCAATTGAGTTGAGTTTAACCCTCTTTGTTGATCGAGGGGAAAAGTCCCCACAAGTGTGGGGAACTAGGGTTGTTATAATATCCTAGAGATGTCATCCTTGGTAAGTAATTGCCAAGTCAGATATTTGTATAAATAGAGAGTGAGCCTCTCTATTTGTCACACAGACTCACTCAAATGAGGTGCATGAGTGAGAGAGGAAGTGCTCACACAAGTGAGAGAGATAATAGTTGTTGGAGATCATCTTTTATGTCTTTGGGTTTTACTGCTGCCATTGGTGCTCATTCTATCTCTCAGGAAGTTGCGGTGTTTTTCCTTTATCGTTTCCCCAAGGATAAATCTTTGTGTCTATTGTCTCTTGTGATTGATTGTTGTGCATGTTATTCTCTCAGATAAGATCCTAAGATCATATTGCTTAAATGATAAAAATCTAACATCTTGTTGGATGTTCCAGCCTTGGGCTTGGCATGTGTCACATAGAGTTGGAGTGCTACACATGTGTTTCTATTTTGTGTAGAGTTAGGTTTCTTGTAGTGGACTATATGTACTTTGTACTGTTGGAATCCCTCACCTCTCTTATAAATTATGGGAGAAGAAATTATTTTCATTCATTCATTCATCATGCACTTTTAATAAAAATGTGAGCAGTGGAGTCAACTAGTCTATTTTGTACTCTTCTTCATTGTACTTTCTCTCTTTTTCTTGGAAGACTTTGAAGGGAAGTCAAGGGCTAGGGTTTCACCCTAAGGTGACAAAATAAGAGTAGAGTTTGTGATCAATACTAAAATGGAAAACATAAGAATTTACAAAACATGTGAATTTCTTTTAATTATTGTGAAAGAAGAATGTGGTTTTGTAGCATTTGGAAACCTTAATGCTACTTATTATGCTTGTTGCGGAGAAAAAGAGGAGACATCATGAACACACGTGGCATGCAAGTGTCGGTACTTGGAAAGGAGGACTTGCCAATGTTGGCACTAGCTTGTTAAAAATATTTGGTGAAATGATCATCTTGGTTAGAAGTGGGGGCCTAGCTAGTAGTTAATGGCTAGGAATTTTTATGGTTTCCATAACTAGGATTTGGAAATATTGATTTTCTAAGGCTTTGATATAAAGATGTGGTATATACTTGCATTTCATCTCTTGTATGCATATGTAGTTTTCAACGATCTGAATATTGTACATTTGCATAATTGAATTTCAACTTATGTTATATTCTCGATTGAGTAGATTCCATAATTTATTGTTCATGTGCATTCAAAATAACATATTTTTGAAATAAATAAGTGTTTTAACACATATATTGAAGATAAAGGAGCATATTTATTGTTGTTATAATTTGTTGGAATACGAGAATTCAAATATTTTATATACCTAGAAAAGCACACACTAAGGGTTGAAGCATTATGAATTTGAAGTACACTTGTATAGTATTCATTATTTGGGGTTGTCATGTGAAATTAGGTTGAAAATAAGTGAAATATTACTTTTCTAGTTTAATTTTTCAAATCAATAGGGCTAAAGTTCATAGGGAATAGATCTACGAAACCTCAGATTTGAGGTGAAATTTCAAGTGTCATTTCAGACAAATTTTCACAAGTAGTACTTCTTTTAGTTTCAAACTATTTGATATTGGAATTATGGATACCTTTAATATATGTGATTGTTCTATGTTCCCTTAAAGCAATGATAATATTATGATATCGAGAAATTATAATATGAAATCCATCTAAATCAATATATCCATTAGCTAAATGTTGTCATTCATGTTCCAAAATAATGGAATAAATCCCTAAATCTATACTGGTTTACCTAAAAATTAAATATAGTGCAAGTTCAAAATGTGCACATGGCTACAATAAGATCCTTTATTTGGCCAATGGCTAATTGTACCTTCTTATTAAATGTAAGCATACTTTCAACTTTATATATACAAGAAAGACCAAGTCACCTCATAATGATTTTAGACATGAGATTTGACCATGAGCCACCATCAATAAACAAGAGTAAATGATCTTACCCACTGTTTTCATTGAAACAGAAAAAGGGGATATTTAGGCTCATGTCTATTGTCAATTACCATCTTTGTCACTTCTTCCTGCACTTCTTTTTTGTAATAGCATGGTATTAGCAAAAAGAGTCTATGCTTCCATATTCTTTGCAATGTGGGAAATTAAGGAAACAAACACTTTATTCATATTTTGTTGTTGTTTAAGAGAATGAAGGACCTTTAGGAAGTTCATATCAGCTTTAAGGAAAGATAAATCATTTGTAACATTATATGGGGAGTAGTTTTGAGGTAAAAAATTAGGTCTTCAAGGACAGACAACATATATGAAATTTTGGTTTCGTACTTGAAACAAGAAAATAATGAGTGCATTGAGTATTCATCTCAGTCATGCCAAACTTTGCATTGTTGGTTGTAAGGAAATCAGCTTTCAAACCCAAGCCTAGGTGGTCGAGTGCTTGAGAGAGGGATAGATTTAATAGGAAGACAAGGGAAAATGGTATAAATTTTTGGGTAGTGAAAGGGGGGGAAAATAGGTATTGGAATAAAAATTTATTTGAACATTAAAAACATAGCCTTCCTACCCGATTTTTTATGTTTTGCACAAATCCAAACCATTTGCAATATTACATGGGGAGCAATTTTGAGGTAAAACGTTGAATATTTAAAGTGGAACAAAGTATAAAGTGCGGTCATGTACCTAAAACAAGACAATAATGAGCGTATTGTGTATTTTCCTTAGTCTTGTTCTAACTTTCATTGCCAAATTTGTTCTGTTGCACAACTCAATAGTAATTGTTTTGTGCAACTTGGCTTTTACTTATAGAAAAAAAAATCTTGAGTTTGTTCAACATCTTCAGTGAGTGACTATGGTAGAAGATTATTTTAACCCTTAACATGTGTATAAATAGAAACTCTTATACCATGAAGAAGGAGAGCCGTGATGCTAAGAAGAATCACAGGATGTAGATCTAGCCACAAGATAATTCTCACAAGCATGTACAGGGAAAATAGAGAGAAGAATAAAGAGACCGAATACAAGAGAATTGATCCAATATATATCCAAGTATTATTGATCAAATGAATTGATGATTATTACAATAGTAATACATCCTTATGAAGGAAAATTGAGTTGTTATAAGATAACTCATGCTAGCTCATAAATCAAGCTTACTAAATATGATAAAACCCCATAGGTGACTAAAGCACTTTCCAACACTCTCAAGGGCCTCATGAATTAGCTAAAGAATGAGTGAGTTGTCATGAGTGATGGAAAACCACGCTAATCCTGGAATCTAGAGAGAAAATCACGGAGGATGGGTTGGCAAGAAAAGTTAGTAGTTTCTTAGTTGAATAACTTTACCTTGTCCACCAAAAGGCGAGAATAAAGAAAGATAAAGACAAAATCTGTAGAAAGGTACAGTTACTAAATATAATAGTCAATCAAGCGGGAAATATCTAACTAGAATCAGGGAAAAGGTGCTCCTCAGTTATATATGGCAAGTTTTGACCAAGTGGTGCAAGTGGATGCCAACTATCTAGGCTAGTGAATAGGAAATTAATCAGAAATGATTAAATATTGCTATCGTAAGTATGGAGTGGGTTTGTAATATCCCAAAACCCCCATTTAAGTTTGACTTTATGATTATATGTCTGAAATAATTAGAAATATAGACGTATCAACCTGAAAAATGGATTATTCAAGAAATAAACTGGTAGATGAATCTAGTAGACCGATAAATGGATTATTCAAGAAAGAAACTGAGATTTATGATTTTGATATATCATAATATGAATATATATCAAATATATGAAGAAAGGATTTAACTCTGGCACTCAAGGCATAGTTTATATTACTTTAGGACTACGCACTATGATAGTGTTCTGAGGATTCAGCTGGCTTCTCTAGCTCATATGGAACTTCAATATTATGATTCTCAAGTATTTGAGACATGATGTCCATATTATTAATGAAACATTTCTTCTCAATATGAAATCCCTTGCAGCAATAAGAACACTTGGATATGCTCCCTTTCTTCTTGGCTTTGTTCATTGAACCTTCATAAGTAGGCTTCAAACTTTCATCTTCAGTAGCTAACTTTGGCTTCTTCTCTTTCACAATTTACTTCTCTTTTGATTTGGAATTATTAATTCCTTAAACTATAAGAGCATGATAATTTTGCTTGGAGGATCTAAGACCACTCATATGGATCAATTTATGTTTCTCCTTTGTTAGTGAATCAAATAATGTACTCAAAGAAGGCATTTTCCAGTTTGAAATAGAAATCCTAGTAGCATGAAAAGTTGACACAAAAACTGAGTATTCAGGACCCAATTTTGATAAAATGGAAAGAATCAATAGATATTCCTTCTTCTCAATCCCACCTTACTTTATCAATAGAAGGATTGACTTGAATTTGGTGAAGAATACTTTAATGGAATCGAAACTCCTTGGACTCAATGAGAATAACTCATTCTCGAACTGATGCGCCCTTATCCCATCTTGTACTCCAAAGAGACACTCAAGTTTGTTCCATACCTTGTTTGGAGTGGTAAAACCATCTAGATGAAATATTAGGTCAGGATAAATAAAGAGGAAAAGCAATCCATAGGCTTCATTCAACTTATTATGCCACTTAGATTTCACAAGAATAGCATTAAGCTCTTTCTCCAAAGCCAAAATAACTCTTTATAGTCCGTTACTGCACAATAGAATGCCAATTTTGGCTTTCCATTCATGATAGTTGAAGGGATTCCCAATTTAGTGGAGGGTGTAGTCCCTTGGGATTAGTTCATGAAGTTCTATGCCGCACCAATCGAAACACCACAGAAGACCCTGGAAGAGATCCGAGATGCAATGATCTCTGAATTCTAGAAACCTAAATCAGAGTCGCAGTGTATTACTGAGATCAAAGAAATAAAACAAGCACTAATGGAAACAGTATGGGATTTTGACCAACAATTTAGAACACTGATGGCTAAGATAAGCTTCCAAATGTCCAATGTGTAGCATAAAGATTGGTTTATTGTCGCGTTGTTACCACACATCTGAGGGTCGTTAATGCAGCAGAAGATTGAATTGTAGACATAAGCACTGGAAATGGAAATGAAGTTAGAGGCCTCACCCATTGGTGATGGTGTCGCAAGAATGGTACAAATCCAGTCATAGCTAGACAATTTGATGATACAACTTCAAGACATCAAAAGGGTAAAGAAGCACAAAATGATTTATGGTGCACAAAATGTAGGACAGACGAACATACTAAGGATAATTTGTCGACCTTCCAAAACTATGTCACATCAGGTGCACCCAACCCATTAAATGGCCATGGGATACCGTGGTGTTGCATATGCTAGTCAAGAGGCCATCACGACGAATAATGTTTATATTTGCAAAAAGTTGTAAGTACACATGTGAACCTATTTTTTAAATTTTGTAAATCAGTAGGACATGATGAGAAAGATTGTAAAGCATACCAACTCTTGAAAGAAAAGACTGTCAACACCTGCTTAATGAAAAATGAAGGGTTCACTTAGGCTAAACAGGCACAAGCCTTGTATCATCCTACGCAGTTCCCACCTAATTAGTAGCAACTGCGGTACACACCTCAACAGCCATACGTGCAACAAAACTCCTATCAGCCAGACTAGCAGCAGAACCAGTTCCCACCACAACAACCACACCCCTAGGGAAGGGGTGGCAAAAACATAAGAGGAAGAGGTGGAGGAGGAGGACTTGGTAGAGGAAGAGGTCAAGTTACGTTCTATAACTATGGACAACCGATTCACTATGCTAGAGATTGTTTAGATCCTACGAAGACATGTTCATACTGTAAGGGATAGGACCATAATGTCGAACAATTTCCTCAACTGATCGCAAAGTGGCAAGAAAGGCACATTGCAGGACCTAACCATACACAAAATCTAAAATTGAATATGCATGTGAATGTTCAAATGATTTTGGCTGAACCACGAGACCTGAACATCGTTGTCGTAACTCGAGTAGGTGCAACGACTGGAGCAGACCAGGATAAACCACAAGAACAACCGCATCCACAAGTAAGGCCAACGATGCAGAAAAAGGAGCCACTGAACGTCCAGAAATAGAAAAAGTATTCTGGGACGTACAATCGAAATTCACAAGACCAGAAGTACCATCGACTTTCACAGAAGTCAAGGAAATGCTTGAATGATTTCAATGCATATTCCAGAAGAAGGTTCCACCAAAGGTTAGTAAGCTAAGAACCTTTCTGTCAAGTTTTTTAATGCTAATGCAAGATAAAGATGCTATTGCAGAACTACAAAAAATGATAGAAAAGATATCTGTAGAGCCGCAACCTAAAAAAGAAAGTTAACCAAGTATGGAAAAAATGTAAAACTGGTCGGGAGTTAAGGATGATTGCACAGATAGGTGACTATGACATGGATTATATCATCTTGGATATGGGCTCAAATGTCAATATTTTGATGCGACAAACTTGGGAAAGTATGGGAACTCCACGCTTGGACTGGTCTCCTATCCAATCGCGACTTGCTAATTAGGAAATGGTTCTACCCATTGGCCATTTGAGCAATGTCTCCGTCGATGTCGAAGGATTATGCACATTTGCAGACTTTGAAGTCATTAACATTTTTTATGACATGAACCCATACCCCATTCTACTAGGAATATATTGGGCCATAGACAATCAAACCATCATAGATTTCAAGAAAAGGATTCTCTCATTAAAAGATGAGGAAATGAGGGTAGTATCACCCATCGATCCATTAGAAGGACAAATATACGTTGAGCCTGTCTATAATGAGGGACATGGTGACTATCTCAACCAGATCCACAATGTCACAGCTATGCAAGAAGATTATACGAATCTGAAAGAATATGGAAACTTGAGTTGGATATGCACGAGTTCATGTACATCTGACTCAAGTGAGGCTTTAAAGGGTTGGAAAAATAGATTACATGAGGTCTCTATGCGAATTTGTGCAATAGTTACAAGGTCTGTGCGACGGGTGGAGAATGAGTCAAGGGAGCTACACACCTATGAGGGTTTCAATATATACAAATTGGAAATGACACCTGAAAACTAGTATACCTCTGTGGAACTTCGACATAGAACCAAAGATTGCAAGAGAATTGCTAAGCAATGTGCACATACATTTGAATTTGCTGATAAGCACACTACAATTAACGTTGCGCTTTAGATGGTAAAGGGGAATATAGTTGCTGAGATCCCTATCAAAGAGGCTAATTCTCACCAATGCAGCACAACCATTTAGTAGTACAGTCTAACCAGAGACCTAGATGATGATCCAACTAATATCAGCAGACCCGAATCAGAGGGCACACGAAAAGTAGAAGGAAGTAGCATTTCAAGTGATCAGTTCCTCCAACCCTTGAAAATGAAGGAAGTACATATCAGATCACCAAAGAACCTAAATTTCTCCAATATCATAGATTATTGGGATGAGGAAGCAATTGAAAATATCACGGATCTACTGCATGAGTATCAGAACCTATTCCCTACCAACCTATCAAAAATGAGGGGAATAATGGGAGACTTAGGGGAGATGAAAATACCCCTACGACTAGATGCTAAACCAAGTAAGTAGCGACAAAAGGCATTGCATGATCGACATATCAAGATTAAGCCAGTTGAAGAAGGAGGACTCATCTTATGGTATGACAACAAATTGTTCAAGCACCTAGGAAAGCTAAAGACACATTGGCTAGGGCCATATAAGATCGCGCACATCAATGATGCGGGTGCAGTAAAACTCCAGAATTTAGATGGTACCGATGTCGCAGGTATGGTGAATGATAGTTTCCTGAATTCGTACTACAACATGTATAACATCCCAAGTTAAAATGTGAGAAAAAAAATATGAGAGGCCAGAGGATGTAACCTACTCTGTCGCAAGACTACGACAGAACCATCATAAAAGCACAAGAGATAAGCACAAGCAACGAAGTGTGCAAGAATCAAGTCACCGTGCAAACTCAAGCAAGGAAAAGGAAGCGCACGATGGGTAGGGAAGGAATCTTCGTGGGCCAAGAATGCTACGCGAAAGAGGAAATTGGCACAGAAGGAATATGCGCAAAAAGGATGTCACTTGCATAGAAAAGGCAAGCAAAGAAAAAAGATGTTAGCACACGGGGCAAAGCAAAAAGCAACAAAACAATGCAAAAAGTGGGAATGACAGGCTAGCTGAAATTAAACTATGAATCTCTCACAAATATTCTAGCAGTTGTTGCAACTAAGTCACATTAATTCGACGCACTACGAGGAATAGGGTGGTGTACTTTTTGGTCCCATCACCCGTCCTCGGTATAACTACCATAACTATCCGAACATGTAGAGCCCAGAAAGTGAGTTACAGAAGTTAATGAAGAATGTGTCTGCAAAAGTAACCCGAGAGATCGATTAGACCTCGACCTCCTATCAAGTGATGATTGCAAGATGTAGAGGTCTGTATAAATATTTGGCCTCCGCATCAAGCATTCTATTACACACAGTGAGACCTAAGAAAACTAGATCCAGATGATTACAGAGCTAAACCCTACCATCCTTGTTTGATTACTCCAATGTCCATGGTAATTAACATCCCAAGTGAGAGTGAGGCATCAGACGCCACTGTTATCTTTGGTTTCCCCATTGACAAGGAAGAAGAAATATAGTTGCTAAAGGTACAACAACTGTAACAGCAGCCAGAGATTGACCCCATGGAAAGATCACAGAAACAATAAGCAGTTGTAGCACTTGAAAAAGAGCCATGGTAGCCTAATGAGACACAACTAGGAGAGGTGTCTGAAACACCACCACCACAGCAAAGAAAACGAAAGGCTATGACTTCCATGGATGCACAAGGAAAGGCACCTATTGGTGAAGGAGCACAAGATGTCATGGACAAATATGTGCTACCACAAAGAGAGCTAGAGGAAGAGTGACTTGATCCAAATTTCTCACATTACATTCAGCCAAGGAGAATTGATGTAGAGGAGAGGGCTCTCCCAAAGAAGGTGGTGACTACTCTAGTAGTGCCACAAATTCCTATCGGCATTCCCTTGCTAAAGAATATCCTACGTGAGTTGTTTAGGTTGAAGTTCCTGTACTTTGACACTTGACAACATGAAGGGCTACAGATAACAGATTGCATGGTCACAGACTAGTCCACTACAAGTGACGCCCAGGTGCTCAGGCCAATGGACTGGGACGAGGGACTTTCCCGCGTAGGTCTGACAAACATGTTGTTCATTCCTTACTTTGTCCATAGCGTACAAGTGGATACATACATGAAGCAGTTACTGGTTTGCTTCCATAGAGGATGCCTATGGTTGGATCAGCCATATCCAATCAATGTTGAGTTAATTTCAAGGATCCCTGGCCTCCCGAACGAAGGCGATGATCCTGCACCACACTTGGCCAAGCAAGACATTAAACCTTTCAAATGAAATCATAAACTTCAGCGATCATGCCAAGGCTTCTTCATTAGGCCCATCTATGTCAAAAGTGTGCTCGTCACTGCAAATATCCTATCTTGTAAGATACTACACAACATGATACCCAATCAATGCTCGACAGTGATGGTGGAACTCGCATATTTTGTCTGTGCTAGGGGGAGTATTCAATTGGTCGCAGTACCTACTGAACAAACTCATAGACGATGTGATGCAGGCCTAGCACAAGGATAGTTACAAATTCCACTATTCCTAGTTGTTGATCTTCATTTCGTTCACTGTGTTGGGTAACCCGCCGGACTATGTCCAGATGCATATACCACTACCTTGCCTTGGTGGAAGGTACCAGAATTTGTGGGAAGACAAGGTGGACAACAATCGGTAGAAGAATAACAACATTGCATTATTTTTACATGCAGAGGCACTGCGTGATGTTGTCCACCAATCCCACAGAATCTACACTGCGATGATACACAAGTACGTCACATTCATCAAGTTTCAAGCTGAAGCACATAATATAACCATGTTTCCAACAAAGGACCCAATCAAGCAGGTGCACCATGCAGACTTCATGGTGACAAACAAGGATGTGGATGCAATTATCAATCTTTTTCCGGAGGAATGGTGTGGCCCACTAGCAAAGTCACTTCTTGAAGAGCAGAATCCAGAGGAATCGTCGCTTCACCAAGTTAATGGCGAAGAGCATGAAGGCGACGTCAACCAAGATGATCTATTGTAGGAACACAATGAAGACAATGATAATATTTATGAATTGGACCATCATGCATCCGAGCGCCCACCAAGTCAATAGCATGTGCAGAGATGGACACAAACACAGTAAGAAGAGGGCCACTAGTCCCGCAAGAAGCAAAAAGCCGATAGAACAGTTAACACAAACACATTAACTGAAGATGATCTACAAGAACTTGTCGACGTTGTTGCTAAGGTTACACAAGATAACCTTGCTAGTCTGAGGATGTAGCAATTAAACATTGCTACCCAAGTCGAGGGCCATCTCAATAAGTTGATAGAGGCCATCCAGGATGTTAAAGCCACTGCGGAGACTGAGACATATGGTGTTGATCCCAATATTCCACTAGTTACACCAACATTAGTGTCGCCAATCAAAGTGGTGATTTAGAGGCAGGCACTGGAGGCAGAGGCAAAGACAAGTGTAGGTCCTAATGATAATAGTGCATAGATAGACTTCTCCAAGATAGCCCTAGAGGAAGTCTATAGCATTCAGCAGGAGTTCACGTCCAAAATTCGGCCATGGGAAAATGTTGTTGCTTATCAAGAAACAAAACAACAATGAAAGGAAAAGCTGCGCAAGGCCTTGTTGAAGGAGAAAGAGAATGAATTGCAGGGGCGCATCACCCTTCTTGTTGAAAAATAATAGGAAATACTAGCACATGAACAAAGCTGGGTAACATTACTGGACTCCATCAGGAATGCCATTGCAGCATTCTTGCTAGAAGCAGGACAAGAAGATGAAGAATCCCTGGCTAAAGTAACCAGGTTCGAAAAGATTGCACAGGATCTTCGACATCAAATGGAGGAGCTGCAAGCCAGGAAGATGCTAAGCACACCCCCATAGGTGCTTGAGGAAAGAAGAAGAGCAGGGTCTGAAGCTGTTGAGAAAATTAGAGAAGGAAAAGCACTATGCGTAAAGGCCACAGATGTTGTAGCTACCATTTGGGGAGTGTTGTTTGAAGATGAAACAACTAAGGAAATCAGGTAGAGTGCACGAGAGGTAGATGATAAAATCAGCACTGCAAAGGTGGAAATGAGGAAGCTACCTCTCCAGCATAAGGTCATAAAAAATTCAAAGATCAAGAGACTGCAGTAAGAAGTACAGACCCTTCTCTAACAAGAAAAGGTTAGGGAAGCTAAGGTAGAGACACATCAGTCTGCAGTCGAGTGACTCACAGACCTTATTCATCCTGTGCAGTAAACACTTCAAGGCCTAGTATAATAGATAGAGGTAGAATCGTTGGAACATGTCCATTCAGACCATGTTGAGCAGTTGGTCGCACAAGCAAAGGAAGTTGCAGAGGAAGTCACTAAGGTTCAGCAAATGGTGAAGACATTCAGGACAAGGTTCGTTCTGTTGCGCAACCGGAGCTGGCACCAGCAACTTAAAACTATGCAAGGAAATAAGGCTGAGGCACGCAGCAAAAAAAAAAGCAGCGAGGGAGGCATCCCCAGCATAGCTTGCATGATGAAGTTGCAAAGATAGAATGATGTGCTATAAACCCACCAACAAACCAGCTAAGAGATAATTGGCCAGAGGTCGCAGATAGTTTGTAGGCCCCGACGGACTGTTAAATGCATGAGGATATAACAAATATTTTCTGCTCATGACAAGACATCACCCTTGGATTAATGCCTAGGTCATCAAGTGTGGGAAACTATGTGACAGTGACCAGCCATCACATCATTACTCGATCACGACTGTTAGTATGGGAGAACCACGGCAGGATTAATCATAGCAAATATGAGAGGTAGATCTGGTGCGCTAGAGGAAGGTCTTGTCCTAATGATGCACCTGAATAATCCTAGATGGCATGTGACCCGATGCTCCTCTTATAAAATAAGGGCACACCTAGAGAAAACATCACTTGGCCGTGTTGCTTGAGCACCAGTTACAAATGGGTTGGGGTGTGGCATGGTGAGCAGCCCTGCTGGATAAAGTAGTTGCTACAACCTTTAGTGTGTGGGTTATCTCCAACGATGGGAATAAGAAAGATGTTAACAGTCTACAAGTTATTTCTACCCATCTAGAAGTCTTTGGCAAATTCATCCTTGGCTATTTATTTTTCAGTTGGTTAGTAGCCTTGACTACGATGCCTGGAAGGAACCCGGTGGGGATCTGAGTTTTTGCGCCACTTCACTAAGCCTGTAATGCTAGTGAGCAGGCCTAAATTTCAGCAGTCCAAGTGAGGCCTCCATGTGGGGAAGGACTAGAGAAGTGCTACATGGCCATATATGTCTTGTAGATCCTGATGCTGAGGTTAAATTCGTAAAAGTTGGGAATCATTCGCCTCTGATCAATCCCTTGAATTTTGAGATTTTCTGGTTTTCAATATGGACAATGCTTCATTCTTCAAAGTTCATATCTCCGACACATTGATCATCAGTTGGGCACTTCCCATCCAACTCTGCAGAACAGGAAGAGGAAAAGGAGGATGAAGAGGACTGAGAAGAACAACAAAAAGCCAAGCTATAGCAAGCACAAGGAAAGCCCCAGGAGCCTGAGAATGATAATAAGAATTGGATTGTTGTGTCAGAATGGGACACTAACAACCCTGGTGAAATTCAGAAGTGGAACCCGCCATTAAGAGTCTTCAGATCATGCCAAGGAATAAATTATAAGACTAAAGTAACTAAAGTTTTGTAATCTAAAAATTCTTCCAAGTATGGAATGAGGCCGCGGTGCAGGAAACATCACCAAAAAAAAAACATAAGGAACAAAGTGCGCAAGGTAGGAAGCAGGAGAAGGTGCTCAAGAAAAAAAAAAGTTTAGCAAAGAGACAGCTACGTAGATTGCGCCTCCTCCTATGACCATTACTTCGTGGCTTGGGATGAGCCACATGTGAGTGTTTGGGGCCTGTTGGCCTAGGAAAGGAGCACAAGAAAGAATTTCACGCACAAGAAAAAGAAGGTGAGCCGCATGCGTGAAAGAAAGAAAGGAAGGTTGCGAAGGAAGCAAAGGCTCAGTGCAGGAAGAATGAAGAGGAGCACGATGAAGGAAATGCGAGCACATGAGCGTGCAGGTGATAACGGCTGGAATGCGACAGGTGGAAATCATGGTCGTTTAAAGTGGCGTAATCCTGCAGCAACACATGTATGAGGGAATATTTGTAATTCAGGATGATATTTCCTCATGTCAAGTCGTAATCACCATAGCTGTAGCCTGAGGGGCGGCTGATGGTGACAGTTAACAGACTACATGTATGCAGTCAACCTTGCGTGATCATGTAAAATAGTATAAATAGGAGGGATTCAATGGTTACAAGGTTTGTTGTGATTTCTTTTTAGTTGGTTTTTTTCAGTAGTTAGAAGGTTGGTCCTGAGTTCATTATTGGTTGATCAATGGTTTGTAATGGCTATTGTTTTGGCTATTCATTGGCGATCCATAGTGAAGGATGCCATTTTGTTGTAATGCTTTAGAGATTAGAGGAAGAGAAGACTCAGGAAGAGTCTGGTAGCGATAGGAGGCTGTTGAGCCTCGGATCTGGCTGTTATGTGCAGAGACCGCTAGGATTAGAAGTGGGGTAGAAGAACAAACTAGAGAGCATGCAAACTAGAAGTTTGAGTCATAAAGATATATCATAAGATCAGTCTGCATCATGCAGACTGCAAGGTGCTATACCCTTTTCTCATGCCAGATGAAGAGCACCTTGGTGGTTTTTTCCATATGGTTTTCCACGTTATCTCTTGTGTTTGAATGGATTACTAATGTTGTGAATTTTTATGTGAATGGTTGTTATTTTCTTCCTATATGGTGATGAAATATTGATTAAATACCCGATGTTGTACTATAATTAGTAGATGAATGATTAGGGAACGTCATTGAAATATATGTATATATTGTCCTGTGTGTTTATGTCTTAGGTCACAACATAAGTCACAGACAGTTTGTTAGTACGAGTCAGCTGCGCAACAAGTTGCACCAGTTGTGAGGTTGGGAACAAGGATAGGACTGTGTGCGCTGACATATTGTTGTGCTTAGTCATGCAAGAATGACTCCACCATCTAGCCATCCCGTTGCCTTCGTTGAGCTCCTTGGTTGCGTACCAAGGGACTATAATCCCTCAACAATCGCGAAAACATGGTTTCAGCAGTTACCCATTGAAGATATATCTCAAGTGAGACTGTGCCTGCTTCGCAGGTGTTTTCGATGGGGCTTAATATGTCGGGCTGGTGTCTTGGGTGTTTGTTGGGTTGACGGGTTGCGTAGAACCTAGGTCGCATGAGTTAGGAAAAGTGGCCAACATATAAGGAAAATAGAGAGAAGAATAAAGATACTGAATACAACATAAGTGATCCAATATCTTTCCAAGTATTATTGATCAAATGAATTGATGATTATTACAATAGTAATACATCCTTATAAAGGAAAAATGAGTTGTTATAAGAAAACTCATGCTAGCTCATAAATCCGGCTTACTAAATATGATAAAACCCCATATGTGACTAAAGCACTTTCCAACCGTGTTAAGGACCTCACAAATTAGGTAAAGAATGAGTGAGTTGTCATGAGGGATGGAAAAACATGTTAATCATGGAATCTGGAGAGAAAATCATGGAGGATGGATTGGCTAAAAAAGATAGCAGTTTCCTAGTTGACTACCTTTACCTTATCCACTGAAAGGAAGTAATAAATCAGGATACAAACATAATTTGTAGGAAGACACAGTTACTAAATATGGTAGTCAATAAAGTGTGTAGGATCTAACCAAAATCAAGAAAAAGGCACTCCTGGGGTATATATGGAAAGTGTTGACCAAGTGGTGCAAGTGGATGCAACTATCTAGGTTAGTGGATAGGAAATTAATCAGAAATAATTAAATATTGTTATCCTAAGTATGGAGTGGGTTTATAATATCCCAACAACATGTTCTTTGGAAAATCAAGAGTGATTCATGTCTTAGGATCATGTGTCTCATATTAATTCCACCATGCATATGTCACAATGATTTGTTGAACATTATTAAGCCTTGTCATCATTTGCAATGGATGAGGGGTAGGGGGTTTGAAATCAACAAACAACTTATTCAAATGAGATACTTGTGCTATTCATATCTTGAATGAGCTACAATATAGCAAACATGTTGATTTTACTTGGATTGTTAAGAGGAAAACAACATGTTCTAAGGTTTTTCCCTTCAAATTCAAGGCAAGTTTATATATCAAAACCTAAATTATCTTACGATATTCTCATCTAACCTATTTCAATAAGCACATGGAGAAATATTATAACAACTTACCAGAGTTGCTTGGTGAGTTAGGATAATAACCTTGTGGATCCTTATTGACCACCTTTATAAACCATAGATTGAAAGTCTAAAGGTTTCATCATTTTTGAAAGATAAATTGTTCTATTTTCTCATGTATTCAACAAAATTTTCCATGTAACGAAGAATAGGATTTAAACCAATAAGTTAACTCAAACTAGATTGAAAGGATCTTATCAAGGAGTTTAGAACTCAACAATAATAGATTTTAATAAAGTTAAAAAAGGTCTCATTCACATATCATCACATGCATTTGAGAAAGAAACTACGTGATAGTAATGCCATCCTCAAAAAAATAGAGTAAGTGGGTTTTCATTTTATGTAAATGAGGAATAGTTGACACACTATTTAGAAGAAAGGATACATGCCTTGGTGTGGCATTAACAACCATCTCATATTGAAATGTATCAAGTGGCTTGATTACCTTTTCATAATTATTGGGCATTGTTGTAGGAGTAAATTGACTACACTTGCAAATAGCAATTGAAGTTGAGGATTAAGCAATAGATGACTCAAAAATAGCCCAAGTATGTGAGGGACAAATCATGATTGTCATGGAAATATGATTTAGTATCTAAATGAGAGGAAATCAAAAGGATTTCAAACTAGTCGAAGGCATTTAATTTTCCTTAGATATTTATAATAGGCTCAAGATTACTAACTTCTCCTAGAATCCTCGAAAATTAAAAAATGGTAATATCCCAACTAATATTCTAATGTACTTTGATACTATGTTTGTTGTTCAGACACTCAAGATGTGCTAGAAACATGAATAAAATGTGCATGAAAAAAGTGTCATGCCAAATGGCCCTTAAAAATAGCTAATTTGGAGAGATAATAGCACAAAGAATTTTAGTAAGAAGATGTACACATACAACTGATAATACTAATGATAGTCCGCCAATAGATAAGATGCATGCAAGTTATGTTGGAAAGATAAGATAGTCGTGCTCCTCTCCTGAAGTTGATGCCCACCTACAAGAGTGCCCTCCTTCTGATGATATTGAATTTTTCAGGGAGGAGTGGTATGTTATTGCTGAAACTTTGTAGGAGTGATGGCCTAGGCTTCCCTAAAAGGTAAGAAGACATATGCAGAGTTTTTTCCTCCATTAAGGAACCTAGCGAATTGATATGACCTGGATGGTGACGTTTAACACACCCAAAAATTGTAAAAGAAAAAAAATATATATGCATTACTTTTACATTTACTTAATAGATTTCTATGTTTTACTTCTGCTATTTTTAATATCTTTGTCCTCCTAGTTACGACAGGTTTTGCTGATGATTACGATGGCTATTTCCTTCTGGAACCTTCAGACATGTCCACACAGGTGATGTAACTTTATTTATACATGTTTTTTATTTATTTATATTTATGTTAGGATGAACTATCCTAAGGCATGGGAGACTGTTCATTGACTTGGCCCCAACCCATCAATTGCATTATATCTTCAAGGTCGTGGCCTACCATACTTTATACTATGTGTGTAAAGATATTCCCCTAAGCATGAGAAGCTTAGGGTTTGTAAGAGTATGGTTCCCCATATGGTGACGTCTTGTTATTAATACAAAGTGAGGGTTTACATACTTCTGGTTGGCATGTTTTTAGCCTTAATGCATTTCTTTATGGTCCTTGATGTTCATGGTGTAAATTCTATATCATATGGTTTTAACAATGATGTATTGATTACAATACATAAACCCAAACTATGCTTTCAACATAGTTTTAATGTTTTTAACACATAGTTATATGCTATGATTATAAATATTTTGATGACCTTGGCTTAACATAGCGATAAGGTGATAGTATGAATTGGTGATCTTGTTATTATATAAATATATACTATGGTTATGCTGGAAGGGGTATGGACCTTGGTGTAACTGCGAAGGCATTGTATGTTGGTCCTATCACCACGAATGTTTAGTACATACAATAATGTTTATAAGATTTAACCTTGGGTTTTACTATAGCGATGGTTATAAATATATAAGTTAGGGTTTCAATGGTGGAATATATGATTGGGTGTTCTTATCTGTGTCCCATGATTCGAATTGTATGCAATGATTTTGTTTAAAATGTTATGACCATGATTTTAATATGGTACATGGTTGACTTAATGAACTGTCCTGGATGCAAGTTGTTAGTGAAGCCACGCTCTGATTTGGCATGAGGATTTGATCTCTACCCTACACCTATATGGTGATATCACATGGTCTCGTAGGGTTTCATAAAATCTCATTTAACCTGTTTGTATCCCTCATTTGGTGATGTGGTTTGGTCGAAAGTCGGTTGAGGCTGATCTCTACTCTGTATGAAAACTTGCCGTGGTTTACTATGTTAATGGCAGTAGCTTGCTCCATTCTTACTGCGTTAATGGAATTGTCTACGTTAACTTCTTTCAAAGGATTATTCAACCATCTACCTCTCAACACCGGAGCTTGGACGAGCCATCCAACGCTTTCTTCCATGCAATTAGTTGGCTTCAACAGGTGAGTAAAGCCTTTTACTTTCCCTCAGCCTTTTATTTGAATATGACCCATAGGTTCTGTGATATGTTAACAGAAGTTAATATCTTTATGTGTTAAAACTAGGCTCTCGATTGTAACGATGTTAGTTTTGTGATTATGCTTTCACCGTCATGGTTGTAGTTATACATCAGTCAGTAAAATATTTGATTTAGTTTTCCTATTATCTTGCACATGCTTGGTGGATATTTAATGAAATAAGATCTTCGATTCGTATGTTTAGTTTCATCGAAACTAGCTTGAACGGAGATTTAATAGTTATATTTTTATAAAATTTTGATTTATTTTATCATAGGACTATTAAGTAAAACCTTAAAGAGATTCTATTCCCGATGTATGTCACCTTACTAAGTGGATTATTTAGGAGTTAACTTGATTAAGGGTTTTGTTTATGAGTTAAGTTAATTATTTATGTGTATGTATACTCAAGATAGTATCATTGCTTTTTTACGACTATATGGGTAGATCCTATTCAATTCGAATACTTTGATTTGAATCTTATGAGTTGTAATAATATTATTATTATTTAAGTTGATTCCAATGTAGATACTAAGTACTACAGACCTATATGATAAACAATAGATTATAACCTAATACTGATAGTCGTGTAGGAATTAGGATGATATCCTAACTGTATATACTTATAAGTTTTTATGGAACCTTACTGTGGTTCAAAATGGATAAAAGTAGATACATTCTAGCATGATTAGATATCGAGTCTACATCTAAATTTAGTAAATACGGACTAAGGAATAATTTAGGAATAATTGACACACACAGGAAATAAACGATTAAATCTAGGAATACATGGTACAATTTAGAAATTGACGATTCCAAATCCATGATGTGCAGAATTTAAATTTTGACAGGAATCAGAATTCTAACATTCAAGAATAGCAACATTATGATAACCGATACAGACTGGGTTCTACATTAATATCCTCATATCTAGAATTTAAAACACATTCTGCAATCACTTAAACATAAAATATGAACCTGGCACCAATGCTAGGAAAACGAAAGTGGAGAAGTTGTTTCTTGCAACCAAATCCTAGAGAAACTAGGTTACTTTCTCGAGAACCCTCGATCCTATTCCTTGAACCACAAAAGAAAAATCCTTCAATGTGTCATCTCTTGCATTCACATATTTTAATCCTCGTCCAATGATATCCCCTTGCTGCTTATGGACATACTAACATATAGTATTTTGCATAGGCCTTGGTCATTTATGAGCCTCCTGCTCTTTAGTACTCAACTAGGAGATGTCACCTAATTTTTGGAGATGATACCTCCCACATCCTAAGTTCTCACTCAGTGGATTCTGCCACATGTATTTTCCTCTTGTGGGTCAGCAAACACTCACCAAACACTCTTTAACAACTATATCCACTTTTGTCCCCTTTTCAACATATTTTATTAAATAAAAGTATTTTATTACAAAATGTTTATTCTTGACTTTTTTGTCAAAAATAATAATGAAAGTATTTTTCCAACATAATTAATAATAAATTATTAATTCAGGGGGTACTACATGACGTCTACCTTCTTCAACGAATATGATACTAGATGCATCAGATATGCGAACAATGAATAGATAATCACCAAGTAGAGTGTAGAGAGTCTGCTGAGAAGGATAGTGATGACATGCAGGAATAAAACTGAGATTTAGGGTCCCAACAAATTACTCTAAAGATTTCTAGTTGCACCCCAACTGCAAAACAAAATGTGCAATAAATATCTCTTTATATACTTGATTGCAAAAGAAGAATGGATATGATGAATAAATGGTGATAGAACTCGATGATCTATCTTGAAGTGATTAGGTAAGATAGATTCCACTATCGAAACCCCTTGTTACATAAAGATCTTTATCTTCAACCACAACTTGCTGCTCCGGCACATGTTGCCGCTACTCTAGAAACCAAAATCAATAATAATAATCATAGATAATCCATTTGGTTCAATGACCCTTCTTATATAGCTTAGCATGTACTTTTAGGGTTTGCTCTTTATTTTTTGCATACATGTGATTCTAATTTCTCGTTGACTTTAAGCCTAAAGAAGTAAGGCTTTCTTTGCCATACTCATAACCTAATATTGCATGAATTCTATGTTCTTCTCTAGGTATCAAATGTCCTCAGTCAATTTCATTTTCATTTAATACATGCTCGACCCTATGCGAATTAAAGAGGTTAGCGGTTGTTTTTGTGGTTAAGTAGAAGAGGACATTACAAAAACATCAAAATTCACTTTTTTCATTCTTCTATGATGGCCAAGTGTAAATGACCCATCCATAGTTCTTAACCATTATAATGACATCCATCTTAGAAAGGTGCGACTACATTTCGTTGTAGATAGCCCATGATTTTGACAAGCCTTGTGTAGCACATAAAGGGATGTGCTTAGCTTCCTTGAAGTTGTTTAGAAATTTTAGACCAAAGAAATATTAGTGTGGTGGTTTGAGGACATGTTCTGTAACATACCCAAATAACCTCCTAACATGCATAAAAAAAAATTCTTGTGTACAAGGCATGGCCATGAATATTTCCTTTAATTATTCATTCCTATGCTTAATTGTTCCTACAACAGACCTTTCTGCAATTAAAATATTTTTAGGATTTATTCCTTCCACCTTACGCATTCCGCCATTACAGTGTGCGAGTCATGGAAACCTTAATATTTTATGATTTTCCTTTTATGTTTCCTCCTTCTACATTTTTCTATGCAGATTGCGATAGGCGAAAACTCTGAGATTCGCCCTATATTTCTTTTCACTTTTCTCCTTCCGCTTTCTGCGACAACCTTTGGGTAGTGGAAACAAAAAATACATTGGAGTCCTTTGTTCATTTTCCACTTTCCACAATGGACCCCAGGTAGCAAAAAACCCAAGTTGCCTTATGGTCAATTTATCACCTTCCGCTTTCCGTCTTCCCCCTTCCGCATTCTGTGGGAGGACTCTGGGTAGCGAAAAGCTCAAAATATATTACCTTTATTTTTTGTTCCCAATTTTTGCTTTCCGCCTTCTGCATTCCATGGGCAAAGTCCACGATGCGAAAAACCAACATGTTTACCTTGTTTCTTTTCTATATTCTTATTTTCGCCTCCTACCTCCCATGATGGGCTCAGGGGTGCGGAAATCCACTTTTTACCTTATTTCAACTTCTCTTTCCACCTCTCACCTTCCACATTCTGTAGGTGAATTTCCAGTGTGCGGACATGCTTAAGTCAAATGCATTATGACTTTGTAACCATGCTTCTAGCCTCCATGAACTTAAGCAAAATGCATGGGAAATCAAAATGCATATGTAGATGTAAAATCTAGGAGAGTATAACAGCAGTAAACTCTACTTGAATATTTACACTATTATACCATGTGTTTCCTTAAGGAGACTGTATCAACATACAAATTATGGTTGATCAAACATACTAGCTACATTACATTTTTAGTGATCTATGCATCCAATGTAGTCATAGCCACTTATAACAGAGCAAGGTATCACACCCTTAGTGCACTACATAACAAACACAACATAGTCATATGAGCATACACCAAGTCATGAGCAATGCTTTCATCAACAAACTTAAAGCTTCCTTTATCATCTCTACAACATTGAAACATACATTCACACGCACACACACATGGCTTGAGTTTATAAATCACAGGGGTTCACACAACATACATGTAACTTTGTATAAACAATAGTACACCATCTAAGTTACCATCTTACCAAATGCAAGGCACAATCATGCAAAAAAGTGTCTGAGTACACCCATTCATAAGCATCATTCCCATCAATAAATCCAAAGCTTCTATTGTCATTCTATTGATAATGAAACACATGTTTACACATATACAACATACCTTGAGATAGATAGTTTTCATAAACAAAACCCAGTAATGGAACTTATTGGTAAGTCGAGCCGCAATGAAAGGGGGACAACCACGTTCCACCCAACTATAGATTAAACACATATATGCTCTACCCTCAATCACCCCCGAGCTCACTATGCGTGCTAAGAGTAGAGACAGCTAACCTCAGTTCAGTTTCCAAACATAAATCACTTTCCTAACACTTCTCAGAGTGCTCACACAGCAAGAGTTCATTCATTCCCAGCATACTCAGCAATGTCCTACCTCCTCGCATATGCTCCTTTATAGTTTGGTTTCCTAGGTCTTACTTCTGCAGTTGCGGTCCATTCCCCAAAGAATCCTCATCAACCACTGCATCTCGTGATTCTCTAGGGTCTCTCTGATATCTTTCCACAGCTCTGGTCCATTCACCATAGAATCCCCGTCAGCAAGTGCACTGTGTTTTCTCTAGGGTCTATCTCGAGCCTAATGTACTTTCCTGAGATTTATTGCTCTACGTCTCCTACCCTTACACGCATAGTCTTCTCTTTTAACGTGGCTTGTCCCTTTCAGTCATATTTTCATTAAAGAAAAAATGTAGTTGTTACAACTGTCCTCCATAGACCATTTGGGCAGACACCACAGCGAGCCAAACTCATCAAAACATACAGTCTAGCACTTATCATCACAGATGATGTTTTCAAAACGTACAGTCTAGAATATAACATTGCAATTAAATGTTTATGAATCGGGTGATATTACATGTTCATGTAGATGTATTTTAATGAAGCATGTTTAATTGTATTTTATATTTTTTGGTATTTGATTATTATATTTTCCATTACACATTAGAATGGAAAAGCTAAGAGTAAAATTGCATATTACTTCATAATCCCTATTGGAGCTAAATATGAACAAACCCTACCACATTAGAATAAGGTGATTAATATTAGGCCAACATAGATCCATTTTAAACTCAACTATCAACAAGGAGAGGGATATAATTTTCTAATTTATTGAGGCTTGATTTTTTATTTTTTACACCTCCTAAAATTTACCCCCTCAATAAATTTTATCCCTCTAGGTGGGCTAATTTTTTTTATGAGATAACATATATTTTTTTAATAACTTTTTTTTTCTAATTTTTTATTTTACAAGGAGACATGAATTTTTTAAATTGCATTTTATTTTTGGTACAGAATCTAAGCAAATTGATAACATTTTCCGCATGTTGGGCTATGTAGGGCTATAAACCACCTCACTACTCTCGGTGTTATTACCTTACATCACATTAATTAAATTAATTAAGCTTAATCATTTTTATAAATAATCTCAAACAGTAAAAACCCCTTAAATTCACCTCTACTTTAACACCTACCTGCATTGAGTCTGTTTTTGGTACACAAGCTAAGCTAAGTGATAACATCTAGCCTCATATTGGGCTATAAACCACCTCACCACTCTTACCTTAGACAACATTAATTAACACTAATTATTCTTACAAATAATCTCAAGATTAAAAAACTCTTAAATTCATCTCTACTCAAACAACTTAATTGCATTGAGTCTCCACTTCCCCTCCCAAAGAATATCAATAATAAAAGAGAAAGTCTCATTGAAACCCCTCACCTCACTTTTTCTACCCCACAAAATCAATAACAAAAACCTGAAATCCCATTGAATATGTTTTTCTATGTGAAATTTCATTGAAAACTGGTAACCACTAAGCAAAAAATTCCATTGATTATTTATAGACTAGACCAATATTTATGTAATGCACTAAACAATAATAACTTTTGGAGTGTCTGTCCTCTGGTTCTTCTAATTCTCTAGGAACTTTGCTGTGGAATTTGTTGGGTTTGTTGCAGCACAGAATAAAATTAGTTTAATTAGTTCTTTCAACTGTCTGAGAATTACGCTGTGGAATTTGTTGGGTTTATTGCAGAACAGAATAAAAGAAGTGGTTTTTTGGCAAGGTCTGTTGTAGCTGCCTACACAGTAAATCCATTTACTTCCAAAAAGGAGGTATTTACGTTTCTGTTTAATTCAATACATTATTTTATTTTTCCATTTGCCAGAGATTTCAAATCCTATTTCTTTCTACATTATTCGACCCCTTTTTCATTTTGTTGGTTTTGTTATTGCAAAAGTTCGGAATTTATAGCCGTTATGGGTTCTCTGTGTCTAATGTCAAATTATGCAAACTGCTGGTTCCTTAGGTAGATAGGTCTCGTTGGTGAACAAGATGACAGGCAATAACAAGAAGGGCAGGCCGAAGAGATCTGAGCAAGAAAAGGCTAAAGTTATACATGTACCCTCATTCCCGGTAGAAGATGATAAAGTATCAAACTTGCGGTTACTCAATGACAATCTTGTTAAACTAATCAATGGCTTAAGAAAAGAAAAAGATGTTTTGACAACAAATCTCACTGAAATGCAATCCGAAATTGAAACTGCAAGGAGAAAGACTGAAGAATGGAACGAGGCTGAAAAAGAATTCAGAAAAGAATTTCGAAGGAAGGATGACGAATACCAAGCTGCGATTTCTCAAGCAGGCAAGAAAATAGTGAAAGCCGAGGAAATATTCAACACCAAAATTTCTGCAAAAGAAGACGAGTGTAAAGCACTGACTATTGATAAAAAGAATTTGGAGGTTACTGTTTTGCAGTTGCAAAATCAAATTGAAGCAAAATCTGCAGAATTAGAGGAAAGCGATAAAGGCTGGAAATTGGAAAAGGATGTGCTTTTATCACAGATTGCAGCAGCCGAAAAGGAGACTTCCGAGATCATTAGAAGTAGCCAAATGGCACATGAAGCTTTTAATGCGGAGAAGGAGAACCTGTTGAGCAGGCTTGCAGAGTTAGAAACAAACCTCGAGTTGACTGTTAGTAAGAAAAGGTCACTGAGCGTAACAAATAGAGAAATAAGTACTGAAGCTCAGTCTTTGAAGTCCCATTTGAATGAGTACAGTGAAAAACTCGGTAGAGTGGAAGATGAAAAGCAAGCGTTGGAAGCTGTGTCTGGAAGCTTAGCAGAGGGTTGGAGGATTTAATTGAACAAAACGCAACGATGGAAAAAGAGCATGCAAGGAAGTATGGAGAATACCAAGCTGCGATTTCTCATGCAGGTAAGCAATTGCTGGAAGTTGAGAAAAGATTCAATACCCAATTTTTTCCTAAAGAAGATGAGTGTAAAGCAATGAATCTTGATAAAAAGAGTCTGGAGGCTACTGTTTTGCTGTTGAAAAATAAAATTGAAGCGAGATCTGCAGAATTAGAGGCAAGCAGTAAAGGTCGGAAATTGGAAAAGGATATTCTCTTATCACCGATTGTTGCAGCGAAAAGGGAGACTGTAGAAATCACTAGAAGTAGGGAAATGGCACAAGAAGCTCTTAATGCTGAGAAGGAGAACCTGTTGAGCAGGCTTGCAGAGCTACAGACAGACCTCGAGTTGATGGTAAGCAGAAAGAGTCACTCAGCCAGACAAACAGAGAGCTAAAGAATGAGTACAGTGGAAACCTTTTTAGGATGGAAGATGAAAAGCAAGCGTTGGAAGCTGTGTCTGTAAGCATAGAAGAGAGGTTGGAGGATTTAATTGAACAAAATGCAACGATGGAAAAAGAGCATTAAAGGAAGTATGGAGAATGCCAAGCTGCGATTTCTCAAGCAAAAGAACAATTGTTGGAAGCTGAGGAAAGATTCAAATCCCAATTTTTTGCGAAAGAAGACGAGTGTAAAGCTGTGAACCTTGATAAAAAGAAAATGGAGGCTACTGTTTTGAAGTTGACAAATCAAATTGAAGCGAGATCTGCTGAATTAGAGGCAAACAATAAAGGTTGGAAATTAGAAAAGGATATTCTTTTATCACAGATTGGAGCTGCCAAAAAGGAGACTGTCGAGATCACTAAAAGTAGCCATATGGCACAAGAAGTTTCTAATACTGAAAAGAAGAACCTGTTGAGCAGGCTTGCAGAGCTACAGACAAACCTCGAGTTGATGGCTAACGAGAAAGGGTCACTCAGCCAGACAAATAGAGAGCTAAAGACTGAAGGGGAGTCTTTGAAGGCCCAATGAGTACAGTGAAAAACTAGTTAGCCTGGAAGATGAAAAGCAGGCGTTGGAAGCTGTGTCTGTAAGCAAGGAAGAGAGGTTGGAGGCTTTACTTAAACAAAAAGCAACGTTGGAAAAAAAATTAATAGACTTCAAAAGCAGGTGGATGAAAAGGTAAAGCAACATTCTCATGTAATTCAGCAGTACAAGGTAGAAGGAAATTCGTTGAAACAACACAATGAAACGTTAGCAAAAGAGGTTCGTAATATCAGGTGAAAATGAAAAACTTAGCAACCAGGTGGAGGAGTTGAGTAATACAATTGTAGGGTTGCATGAAGCAAATGCCAACTTAGTGCAAGAAAAAGACAATCTGAAGAGGAAATTTGAATTACTTCAAGCAGAGTCTGTCAACAAATATAAAGTGATCGAGGAGAAATACTCTGAGTTCTTGAAGGAAAAAGAAGAACAAGAAAAGACAATTAAGTCACTACGGGGAGAGATTAATTCTCTTATGGATGAGAAAAGTCGGCTTTCTCGAGATCTCAACGAAGCAAACAAAAAACATGAAGATTTTTCTGAAAAACGTGTACAGAGTCAGCATCCAACCATACCACATGAGAAAAGGACTGTCTTAGTTGATACTGTAAACCAGATGGATGTGCATAAAAATAAAAAACCATCAGCTGTGAATGAAAGGCAAGTTAAGCAGGAAAAGAGAAACCCCAATAGGCGAACCAAAGCAAACCGCAACGGAAACCCCAACGGAAGGGAAAGTGAGAAGCAAATCCTCAATAACAGGACTCAGTTTCTTTCTGCTTTTTTTTCATAACTTTTCATCCGCTAGGTCAGCTTTGATGTGTTGCTCTAAAATAAAACAGTTTTTTTGATGTGATGCTGTAAAATGCCACAGTTTTTTGTGTTGCTGTAGAATTAGAAGTTTTGTTGTAGCAAAACCTTCATTATCTTGATGTGTTGCTGTAAATGCGACAACTTTTGTATGTTGTAGCAATAACTATACGATGGTTTTAAGATTAAGAGCATTCCATATATTCCTTATCTAGTTTTGTTCAAAACAATAAAATATTTATGTTAAATTGAGCCACTTGTATTCTGGTGCAAGATTGTGGAATGCATTGCTGAAAAATGTTGTGGTTTTTTTTCAAAGTTGCTGTAAAAGGTTTTCTTTTTAAGTTGTTAAATTGTATTTAGCTTAAAGCTCAGGGATTTAAACTAATCCCGCAGGTTTCCTGGAGATTTAGAAGAATTTGGTAAGGAAATCTTAAACTTCTTTTAAACAGTGTGTTGAAATTCCGAGAATATAGGCAATATAGGTGTTTAAGAATTCATCTTTAAATTCAGAATCACAATCACAATTTGATAGATTCCCAACAGGAATTGATCAAATAGAATTGGATTTACCCAAAGTCAAAGGGGACACGTAGTGGATTGTGGCTATTTAGACACTATGCTTTTGTTCTACACAATCAATAATTTCAATGTTTGAATGTTCTTAATTTAATTTATTTTATGAATATTTGTGTGTTGTAGTGAAATCTAATTTTATTGTAAGATGTAAACTAATTTTTTTTTTATGTATTTTTATGCCTCCGAATTTGTACTAAATCCACATGTAAGCAATAAACATGATATTGATTGAAAAATCATATTTTATAAAACAATATTATATTTTGAAAAAGGTACAAACAGTTATCTCTAATTATTGCCAAAATGAAAAGGAGAAATGTAATTATTAGCAATGACTTCCATTTTCAATTTTTTGAGATAAATACAAACTAAATAGGGGCCACAAAAATGATCTCTTATAACTGCAAAATAAGTGCAGAAATGAAAATATTTGCAATGACTTAGATTTCTCTTCCCTTCCAAGAACTCATTTGTTCACAATGTGTAGTTAGAATAGCCTACACTGATTACCCCAAAGTGAGATTTCAGTTCTTGGTATTTCTTGAGCTCCTAATTAATGGCATCATGTGCATCCTTGTATAGTCCTCAACATCATGACCCTCATCAGATTTTTCTCCCGGAAGAGGTTTCTTGTGGTACTTGGGAGCAAGAGATTCTAAATGAGATATAGTTGCTCCACAATATTTTATTGTTGTTGCTCGTATGAAACTTAGTCACTCTTGTTAGGATTCTAGAGGACAAGCCCTCCTTTCTAATTCTTATGTGTTGTTTGCCATGCTTATTTGTAATCACCACTTATGCATGCTTCAACTACCTGTTATCACCGAACTTCTTCTAGTTGTGACTTGTGTGTGCCACAATACAAGTTATCCATTCATCAGCTACCATTTTTTTGCTACATGTTATCATGGGTACATGCCTAGCTACATGTTATCCCAATCTCTCTTCATTAGCTACAAGTTATCCATGCATCAACTACCAACTATCCATTCATCAACTACCAAAGATTACTTGTATATTTTTTTATAATGGTTTACTTTGAATTTTGAATAATGCACATAAAGTCAATCTAGAGAATAAACTTGTTTCATCCTCCTTCAATCTAGGAAAAACATAGATGGCAGTCCACCCCAAATTCTAAGATTTAAATCTCTATGAAGGTAACTAACCCATATTAATACTTTAAATGCCACTAATAAAGTTCACTTACTTGTTCTCCTCTTCTTCTAGTTAAATGAGTTATCTATTACAAGGTATCCATGCATAAGCTACTAGTTATCTATGGATCAATTATTTTTTATATATATTTTTCTTAATAATTGTTATTTTGAGTTTGTAACTACTTGCGTAGAATCAATATGGAGAGTACACTTATCTCATACTCATGCAATCTAGAAAAAGCATAGGTGTTTGTCCACCCCAAAATCTCAAATAATTATTGCGGAAGAGGAGATCTTGTAAAGATTGTTACTAAAAAACAATAAAAAATTAAAAATTTTGAATTATCCCCCAAAATAAATGTCGGTCACAAAAAACAAACTAGGGAGATGTTGTAATGTCCCTACCTAACAAAACAATAAAAAATAAAAAAAATTAATTATCGGCCAAAAAATTGTCAGTAAGAAAAACAACACAATTACAAAATAATAAAAAATAAAAATTGAATTATCCCCCCAAAAAATGACGGCCTTGCACATGGTTTTAAGGCTTCCTAAACAACCCATGGTTTTATTGTACATGGTTTAGGAGGGCCTTGCAAATGGTTTGCAAAGCCTCCTAAACAACCCATGGTTTTATTGTGCATGGTTTAGGAGAGCCTTGCAAATGGTTTTAAGACCATGTGCAAGGCCTCCTAAACAACCCATGGTTTTAGGAGGAACTTGTTCATGGTTTTAAAACCATACATGGGGAAGATGTTGTAATGTTCGTTCCTAACAAAATGAAAAAAATATTATGTCAGCCATAAATAAAATTAAATAATAAAAATAAAAATATTATATGTGGACCATAAATAAAAATATACATGTGTCTTTTAGTTTTGATCCCTCTCAATGCTTAATAGAGCCTAGGATTTGGATCTTTAAAATATAATTGTATAACTAAATATCATAAGTTAATGGATATACACAACTATCATTGTCTTCTTCTTTAAGGTAACTCCAGTAATTATAATTTTCACCATTACAAACAATGTGTTTTTTCATATCGTGGCTTTAACAAGTCTTCCAGGATAACTGGGCTGCTCTTGCATGCAACAATTTTTCATGACAGCTATCTATTGGTGGGAATTTGTGCTTCTCTATCAAATGGTGGCTCTCCTTCCTACAAAATGTGATCTCCTCTACCATGGCGACAGATAGTTAATCATAATGATCAATTGTTTCTTCTCCACAGAGGCTAATAGGATGCTCCTTGTTTTTTCACAAAAAACACATGAAAAATAACACACTTAATAGCACATTCTTCTCTTCTATATTAAGGTATGTACATATAACGACCATGATTACAATAATAAGTTCATATTCCAGCGACTCTCGTGACAAAGTCAGGGTTGGCCAAAGGTTGTCCAAGCTCTGATACCAGGTTAATAAATCATGAACGTAATAAATAAAATAAACCAGAAAAACTGGACAACACATTTTATTAATTGCAAAGTGCACAGTGCAGTGATTACATTGATATAGCAGGTATTTATTTCATTACATTACATTGGAGAATGGATTGCATAAATAATGTTGGCATAATCGTTTGGTTGTAACAATATTTAAACTAGTATTCAATTTATTTAAAGCTTAATATTCAATAGTTTTCTCCCAAATTTCCTACTTACGATGTAAACCATTGGAGGGGAAGGCCACTGAGTGTATAGGATGTGTCCCTTGATGAAATTGGAGGGATGATGCTAATTAATGAAAGAGAGGGAAAGAGTATTTCTCTCTCCACTCAACTTCCACACCATCGAATGGAAACCCTGAAGCAGATCCTCTTCATCATCCCTCCCTGATTGAACATTCTTCATCTTTTCATGTTGCGTGAGCCATGTGGCATGCATGCATCTAGATCCACTTATTCTATACAATATCAAAAAATTGTCATCACTGGAGTCACCCACTGTGCTTGTTCTTAATAGTAAACAAAATTCAAACCCTAACGTTGTTCGTAGATAGAAAAGTTAAAACTAATTGGCCGATAGGTGTATTCCATGAAAATTGTAGGGTGAAAGCGATAGTGGTTTTTTAATCCTTAATTAAGGATGGGATACGGGGATGCATGTCTTTGGCATATACCTCCAATCAAATTCGTCGACAACATGCATTGAATGGATAAATTTTGTTTTGGGTAGATAGCCAACCAAAAATTATATTGCTAATCCTTTGGTTTTTTCCTATTAATCGTACATACCACCATGTATGGAGATGATGTTAATACTCAATTTTTGTCTAGCACTATTGTTTCAGTTAGGAATCAATTCCTCCTCTCGGCCCTTGTCAATTCTTCCCTATCGAGACTGTTTGTATTCGTTCCCCCGCAACCAATTGATTACATGGATGGGATAGGTTGATATTGTTGAAATCAAAGTCGGGGAGCAAACAAATCCCCCAAACTTATCACTGATAGCGCATGCATTCAAGATTATAAATGATGTGACTGACTCTCATGTAGGTAGGTTTTACTCGCAAATTTGAATAAATATATACAAAGTACTAATCACTTTCTTTGTGGTGGATAGTTTCATGCAGCTTTTAGGGTGAATAACAATCTGTATGGACCTATTAAATTAACAAAATGGTAGATCAATGGAGTTGGTTGATTAACAACGAGCTAGATAAATACTTACATCGATCAACATTTATAATCATTTATGGTTTTTTTATGAACTGATTCATTTCACAAATACTATTGTTCCATTCATCTTGACATGTACACATGTATAGGGTGGTGTAGCCCTAACTGGTATATATTTTCATTTGTATCTTAACCATTCCCTTATTATGTGTCAAGGCATGGAATGTTCTAAATTTATAATTTGCTTTCAACATTAGAAATATTACACTGGGTATTATGGAACAAGCTTTTTTTCATGTATTTGTTTAATGCTGGGTGTTGAATCCAATTTCATATAATCTACATTTACTTTCTCTGCACCAGATAATAGAATTATGTTGTGCAGAGAAAGTGAATGCGGACTCTATGGAATTGGCTTCATGCTTGTTTTTAATGTGACAAAAATTGGATAAGAATATGAAATAGCCTTTTGGATGTCAGAGAAATTAATTACGAGTTGATGTATTTTAAATCCCATTCGGGCCAGTCGAGTAAGAGTCAGTAGAAGTACACAATTGTGATTCAATCTTTCAGCAAGCATAGTGCATGCTTCCTTCTATTTATTCAACTGTGTTTTTGTTTGACAAGTCAAGATGTTAGGTAGATTTAAAGTCATGAATTAACTCATGGTCTTTAATGTTAGTTGGTAACTTCCAAGAGAAGCAAAATTTAGTCATTGTATATGTAGAAGAAGAATGAATGAAAACCATATGATGTTGGAAACGAATAGAGTAAGAGAGCCCAAGGTTTGTAAAAGGTGAAAATCCAATTTAATTTCCAAGTCTGTAAATGCGGTCCCAGTTTTCCTATTTTGTCATGGTAATATATAAACCTATAATTTTTATGTGTTTATTCTCAAGAATAGTAATGTGTAACAACTTCTCCAAAAGTACTTGTGCCAAATAAATTAACATTTACTGTTTGTAAAAGAAATCGAAGGAAGGCATTTCAGTAGACCCAGATAAAATCAAGGCAATCATTGATTGACCAGCTCCATAAGATGTAATTAGGATTCGATCCTTTATGGGAATCATGGGTTATTATCATTGGTTCATTGAGGGGTTCTCTAGAATTTCTTACACAATAAATTCACTTCAAAAGAAATGAATTAAATTCATATGGTCTAATAAATATCAAGAAAGATTTTGAAAAGATTAAACACTTGCTAACCACCGCATCTATATTAAGAATAGAAGATCCATACAAATACTTCTTGGTATGTACGGATGCATGCTTAGAGGGATTAGGCGGTGGGTTACTTTAAGAGGATTATGTAATAAGCTATGAGTCAATAAAACATAAAGAACATGAATGGAACTACGCACCACATGAATTAGAACTAGATGCCATAATATGTGCATTAAGAATGTGGAGACATTACTTAATAGGAATTAAATTCACTTTATTGTCTCCTAACAAAACATTAAAATACTTATTTGATCAACAAGGTTTAAATGCTCTCCAAGCAAGGTGGTTAGGATTCTTGAGCGAGTATGATTTTGAAATTAAACAAATTAAAGGAATGGAGAACAAAGTGGCAGATGCCCTGATTAGGAATGCCATTCCTCATTGTTCAGCTGCAATTAGCAGTTATAAAACTAATCTTGAAGATTTAATAAAAGAAGCAACGAAAAATGATGAAGAGTACTTAAAAGTTAAAGAACATTTGGAAAGGGATGTTAATGGAAATGATTCAGTTTATTCTATAACCTTAGAAGACTTGCTCGTTTATAAAAATCAATTATAAAACCAAATTATGAAGAAGTTAAAATATTAATTCTGAAGGAGCTACAAAAAAGACCATATTCGAGGCATCCGAGATACCAAAAATTGATAACTAAGTTAAGAAAAAACTATTATTGGCCTGAAATGAAGATGATGTTGCAAATTACCTAGCTATGTGTATTGAATGTCAACAAGTAAAAATTTAACATCAACATCCTACTAGGTTACTGCATCCCTTGCCTATTCTAGAGTGTAAATGGAAGATAATAAGCATGGACTTTATAAAGGGATTACCTAAAACAAAGAAAAAACATGACTCAATAATGGTAGTTGTTGATAAATTAAGTAAAGATACACACTTCATACTTGTGAAATCTACCTTTAAAGTAATAAACATAGCTGATATTTTTATGAAAGAGATTTCTCAGTTGCATGGAATTCCAAAAGTTGTGATTTGTGATAGAGATGCAAAATTGAGAAGTAATTTTTGGAAGTTATTGTTTAAAGGTGTAGATACTTAGCTGAATTTCAGTACTTCTTCCCATCCTCAATCGGATGGTCGAATTGAAAAAACTATCCAAGTGTTAGAAGACATGTTGTGAATATATGATATGGATAAACAAGGTAAATGGGAGGATTGTTTACATTTAGTAGAATTTTCTTACAATGATGGATATCATGCCTCATTAAAAATGAGTCCATTTGAAGTATCAAGTATGCTAAAAAATTCCACTCATGTGTCTTGGGATAACCTGATTGATAGGATTGTTCTAGGACCTCACATGTTATAGGAGATTGTAATACACCAAAGACGATTGTTAATTATTTATTATTTCGAATTTTTTTATTTTTTATTTTTTTGACACTAAAGTCAAAATAAATGTGAATGGATTATTATTTTTATTGAATAAATAAAAGACTAAAAGGAAACATAACGAAAGTAGTTGTTAAAAGAGTGTTTGATGACCCACAAGGGGAAAAGACAAATGGCGAAAGCTACTGAGTGAGAACTCAAGTGATGTAGGAGGCATCTTCCCCAAAATCATGTCAAGACTCCTTGTGGACCGCTAAAGAGAAGGAGGCCCATAAATGAACAAGTCCTAGGAAAAATACTATAAAATAGTATGCCCATCAAGCAAGCAAGAAAGAGGGTGTCGATGGATGTGGAATTGATCTATTGATGCAAAGAGATGGGGCGTTGATCATATTTTGTCCTTGTGGTTCAACAAACAGGATCGGGGGTTCTGGAGCAAGTAAGACTTGGTTGTTCTAGTAGTTGGTTGGAAGGAATGACAACTTCAATTATGTTTTCTCGGCAGTGGTGTGAGGTTCCCTACTCAATTTCTTATTTGTTTAGCACTGATAATTATAGTATGAGCGTAGATTTTAATTTTAAATTCATTTTAATTCAGTAATTATATTGTGCATCTATTTCCTAATATGTTTATGTCTTTTCAATAATATACTCTTAGTATAAACTGTTAGCTGTTAAATTTATCATATATAGAATGTAGAAGAATTGCAAATTTTATTTATATGTTAAAGTACCTCTAGATTTTCTTTGCTACTCTCTACTCTAATATGATTAAAATATCATGATGAATAGAAAGGACATAACAAAAGGATCACCAACAAATCTAGGAACATAGTCACCCAACTCATCGATTTGAGCCACGAATTCAACGATAATCAAATATACAACTTTTGTTTCTTTTTTAGTATTGATACTTGTTTAGATAAGATCTAAATATATTAACTAATAAAGGAACTATAGAAGGATTCACAAGTAAGTCGATATGTTAACAACAGCTAAGGAACAATCGCCCGCTTGAAGATAGAAATCCAAACTCACTATAAACACATTATCATATCGATTAACCAAAACAAAACAACAAATTGAAAAATATCAACTCTAAGCTAAAGAATATAACCAATTATACAGCCTCTGTCAATTTTGGGTATTCATACCCATTTGGGATCGATCTAAATATTCTAACAAACCAAAAGAAAACTAAACAACAGGATCACAGTCGATCCAACATAGTAATCTTTTATAAGTTAATCAACAAATGCCCAGCTTACAGATCCACATTATGAACTCAACATTAATCAGATCTAGATAAAATTGTAGAGAAAATTTATTATCAAATCAATAAACATAATTAAATACAAATGGACAGTCTCTAATCTTAGGAATCCATACCCAAGGTTTGATCGACCTGATAACACATTTAATTAACAAGAGGATCACGATATCCAAGAATAATTAGATATCCATATTTCCATTTAACATTTGAAATCAAATTACAGATCGAATCTTAACCGATATTTCAACTTGTCAATACTATCTTGGGTGTAAGCCAATTTATTGGTATGCACAATCTAACACTAAAAACACAATGTGTAGTATCCATCTAGGCATGATTGCAAATAAAATGCACTGAAGTGTGAGAGGATGCGAAGCCCACATTGTAAACTAATGAATCCAAATTCAAACCCATATGGGTTTAAAAAAAGAAAACAAAAATTATCTTTCGAGAGGCTATGAAAGCCCTATACTTCCTTGGACTGTGAACCAATGGTAAACCAACTTCACCCTAAATCTACAAGAGTCTTACCGTATGAATTTTGGAGGATCTAAATTGTTCAGTCCAAGACAAAACTGCACTGGTAGTTACATGCAAAAACTAGGTAGGGTGAGTATAATGAAAATGACCAAGATTTAAATATGCATTTTTCTAATTTTTAAACAGAGTTGAATAAAATCCCCCACCTATGAACAAATAAGAAGGATACTTAAGAGGAGGTTACCCTGCCATGACTCTCTCGAGCCCATGCTTAGTAATCTGCATCCACATGTAAGCAGTGTTAAAAACCATGTTTAATAAACTATAAATTGTGGAAAATTAAAAAGAATGTTGTGGGGATTCTTACCTGGATGTCGAGGATTGGGGCCATGAGGGTGAAGCAGGTTTGAGCCAAAGCTCCTACATCCCCCTGCCTTCACATGTTCACACAAACGACTGAGTCAGAATAACTCAAAGTTTTATAAGGGTAAAAATTATTTAAAAATAACCAATGAGAGAACTTACCTTATGAAGTCGCATAGAGGGCCAAGGGTCGACTCCTCCTGCCTTCCCTTTCTCCACCTCTTCCTGCATAAGGAAAGAATACTGTAAGTTAAAACTCAGTAATGGATGTGAAAACTTTAATAATCGGTTTAGCAAAAGGTTAATGGAATAAATTTCTTCCTTACCTAGTTAAAAACTAGGCACGTTGCAACACCTCTGCAAAACACTAAGAAAGTGAATGGCTTCCCTTCATAACCCCGCGATAAGCCAAGAAGGTTGTGGCTGTAATGGAGGCCACATTTCCATAAATGCAATTGATAAACACCTCCAAGTAAACTCAAGTATAGACTGAAGAAAAATATTGTTTAACAAACTGTAAAGAGACAAGGCATTAGAGGAATTTTGGGGTCTAAAATGGGCCTCCTAAGGAAAATAATAAAATAATAGTTAAAATAATAAAATAATAGTTAAAATAATAAAATA
>LPNX010279412.1:402408-423822 GCA_001517045.1 Pseudotsuga menziesii
AGACTTGTGCAACGCAGCCATGGAGTGGTTGATATTTCTTCTAGAGGAAAAACTCACAAATCAAATGAATGCGACTAAACCCTCATGAAATCATAAAGCCAGACTAAATCCCTACTAGAACTCATAATCCATATCGTGACAAGTGGAGGGTAAAGATAAACCATCGATCACATTGCACGTGAATGAACCTTGACATTGAATGCACATGGTTGCGCTACCAACTCACAACCAGGACTAAGGCTTAAAAATTATTACAAGCCATTAAAAATTTGCTTGCATAACCTTTGTGCCCTCCCATTTTTTTTTACATGCCAACTTCATAAAATATCATCCCATGATGTGTAAAGCCTGGGGCTAGGGCCATAAAACCGTAGTTTTGGGATTAATTCCTTATAAAGGTTCTAGTCATATTTTAGACACTTAATCGAATCTTAGTCTAAGGCATTTTCTATTACAAGATTTCCAACATAGTTAACACGTTAACAAACCTTTAATTAATCATATAAAACCCCCTTTTCCAAACATGTCTTATGAGGAGTGGAATTAACAACAAGGGTGAACCTTTAAGGGTAGCTAGGACTAATCCTTAGTTTTAGGCTTAGGTCCTAAAAGAACCAAACATTAATAATAAACTTAAAAGACTCAGAACATCACCTTGGATATACTACAGCCAAGTCATCGCTACTTGAAGGAAACACCAATGGAGGGCCTAACCTATCATACAAACGTCAAACACATCAAATTAAACTCACATGCATAAAATATATGTGATAACGAATATAAAAGTGCCGTGACTAATAGTTACATGTTACAAGACAAATAAAATAAATAGTAAATAAAATATTTTTCTTTTATTATGGATTCTAGAGGTTTGTGATAGAGATGGAACAGATAGTGAAGGAAGTGCAACATACCTTAAGAGTTTCCTGAGGATCAATAGAAGAGTTATGATGATTTAAAAGAACTCCAAGAGAGTTCAATGTTGGAGATTATGTGTATCTAAAAGAAAAAACAAAATAAGAGTACTTTGAGCTTTGGAAGTTTCTTCAAGCTGGTGCCCAAGTATTGTGTGCATTTTGAAGTGATAGCTAAGATAAGGTTGGTAGCCTATGAGCTTGCACTCCCCCCTAGTAAAAAAGTACACAATGTATTTCATGTTTCCTTATCAAAACGATATGTACATGATTCTACTCATAATTGATTGGAGTATGATTAAAATAGAACCTAAGGGAAAGTTCTAGACAGAGACTTTACACATCCTCAACACGAAGGAGTTTAGGCTACCAAATCGGGTCATTGTTGAAATATAAGTGCAATGAAAGCACCTTATACCTGAAGAGGTGACATGATAAATGGAGGATAAAATGCGAGAGACAACCCTCCATGTTTTGGAATGAGAAAGAGAGCTCAAAATAAAAGAACACCAAGGATGCTGTTAAGAATAGGGGGAGAAATGTGATACCCCCAAGACATTATTTTATTTTTAATATTTGTGAAAATATTTCAAAAACAATTATTTTTGTAAGAGTATTTAAAAAATAAAAATACTCAAAAGAGGCCTCAGCGACACTTTGCACAATAAATTATTATTTTATAGTAATAATAGGAAAATAACACCGGGACGTTGTGTTGTGCATGGAGAAACTGTGTTGTGAGTGCATGTGTTGATTCTTTCTCTCTTTCATAAGTCTAACATTGACATTGTTATGGACTCTCAAAGAGAGCATCACATAGAAGCTTTGCGTAGTGTTTTAATGTGGATGATGGTGATCCATCTGGGGATGTAGTTGAGCTAGCAGTGGTGCTACTCTCTTCTATTGTTGGGAAGAACTCATTCTCCAAAGTATTTTCTTTGTTTTCGAGTACGATGGCTTCCTCATGAGTAAACTTTTAATCGGATTATGAAATTTTCTTAAATTATTTTATTAAAATATTATTGCGACTATGATGTATTTTATATCATAATCCAATATTTTCGTTTACTGAACCATGAAACCCTCGACTCGACAATTAGCAAACTGTAAAGTATTATTATTGAAATTTTTTCATTGGATTTTTATGCATTTGTCTTGATTTGAGTCCCTTGAAGAGTTAATATTACAGGTATTTTTATTTAAAACCAAAATTTATTGAATACACATCGAATGCAATAGACAAGTTATTAGAGTCCTTTATGAACTGAGTGTTCAATTCAAATATTATAATCAAATCTGATTTAGACTAAGAGATCTCTGTGGTTGAATTGTTGCCTAAAAGCATCGCCCTCTAAAAGCATCGAATCAACGCCAATAAATTCATGTGCAAAAGTAGTATTTGATTTATGTCTTATGGGTTTTGTGTGGAAAAGATTGCATTTTTTAATATATATCCTACAAATATAATGTATGCATGTCGGAAGTATTCACATTTTTTAGATGTAAAATTTGAAGATTATATATGTATTTTGTAAGTACGGAAATAAAGTACTCAATTAGAAAACTCAGTTTTTGGAAGAATTACAATATTATGTGCCTATTTCTTAATGACAAGAATTTCAAATTATAAATTGTATACTTAATACTCAATGACTTGAATTATAATTTATGTATTATTCATATTGAGAATATTATATTATAAATATGTTTTTGTGTTAAAAATAGTGACCATAAGGATTTTATGGAAAAATTGAACATGTTGAATTATTATATAGGAGTATGTACTTTGGATGTATTTCGTATATGAAAAAATGTATTTTATGGTTATATGTGTCTTAATATGTCCATTTTGGAAGCATTAACATATATGTATTTCATATATGAAAAAATGTATTTTATGGTTATATGTGTCTTAATATGTCCATTTTGAAAGCATTAACATATATATAGGATGTATTGTAATATATATATGTATTATAAAGGCTATTGTACATTATATACCTATTTATTAGTAAACACATTTTTTATATTGTTTATAAATGAGAATATTAGTATATACATTTAAGTGTTGTAAATATACATTAAGAGAGTTGAAATTGTGGCTAAAAGATAAAGGTTTAGCTAGAAAAGTTAATTAAGAATATTTATAAGCATAAGGATTTATTTTTTATTAAATCTTAAGTTCTTATATAAACTATATATTTGGGGAATGCAAGTGTTAACGATATATTTTTCCATGTCAATGTTTTTAAAAAAAATCTTATTTTAATGAAAGTCGTTATAATGAGTTGGTTGTATTGCAAAGAGGACTTTTTTTTCCTTTTCCATGTCTTCATAATTAATCACATAAAAGGAATTTGGGTCTATTACTCAAAATCAATCAACCTCTTCTAAAACGGTGGTCATTTATTGAAGTAAGGAATGGATTGAAGTCAATCTATAATTCAACCTTGGATTGAAGTTAGCCGTGGCTTGAAGTCAACCTTAGATTGAAGCCACCTTTGCATTGGATTCAAGAATGGATTGAAGCAAGCATTGGATTGATGTCAACCTTGCTTCAAATTCAACTATGGATGGGAGTCAACCATGCATTTAATTCAACCTTGGATTGAGGGCAATATTGGATTAAAGTCAACCATGGATTGAAGTCAACATTGGAATGAAGCCAACCTTGGATTGAAGTCAACCTTGCCTAAAAGTTAAGCTTTCTTAAAATCCTACTATGGATTAAAGGAAAATATTGATTGAAGTCTACCTTGTAATGAAGTTAACTATGGAGTGAAGTCAACATTTGATTCAAGTCATCCTTGGATTAGAGTCAACCACAGACTGAAGTCAACCTAATATTTAAGTAAACCTTAGTTAAATTTATAGTTTACATAAAAGTCAACCATGGATTAAAGCCAATGATGGGTTGAAGTCACTTTGGAATGAAAGCAACCTTGGTTTGAAGTCAACCATGGACTAAATTCAAACTTGGATTGAATTCAACCTTGATTAAAATTCAACTACGGATTGAATTCAATCTTAGACAAAGTCAATCTTGCTTGAAATTTAACTATGGATGGAAGTCAACTATGTATTGAAGTCACCCAAGGATTGAATTCAACCATGGTTTCAAGTTAACCTTTCTTATAAAGTCAACTATGGTTTCAAGTGAACTAAGCAGTAAATTCAACCTTGGATTGAAGCCAACCATAGCTTAAAGTTAGCCATGGATTCTAGTGAACCTTGGATTGAAGTCAACCTTCATAAAAATTCAATTATAGATTGAAGTTAACCACGGTTTAATGTCAATTAGCCTCTTCTAAAAGGGTCATTGTGAATTGAATTCATCCTTGGATTAAAACCAAAATTTAAGTCAACCTTGGATTCAATTCATCCTTGGGTTAAATTCAAAATTTACGTCAATCTTCGATCAAAGTCAACCTTGGATTTAAGTTGTAACGTCCCCCAATAACCCGTATAAATAAATGCATATCAATTTTTTTTTGTATAATTTCTTAACAAGAATTTGGCTATAATCTCTAAAACATTTGACCTTAAGCCATTTAAAAATAGCTAACATTAACTTCCAGGATTAACTTCACTTTTGCACCCAGAAAGGTCGTTGCCTCCCTGAAGCTGACCCTTCTTACTTTTGCTTCCTCCATTCTTCCCTTCCACCTTCCGCTGTGGACTTAGAAATTGAAAGCCTAACATCCATCAAAACCATTCATCCACACTTTCTCCTTCTGCATTCTGCCCTTCTACTATGGAACTTGCAAAACAGAAAACCAATGAATCGTTACCTTCACCTAACCACTTTCCACCTTCCGCCTCTATGCTGCAGAACTAGGAAGTTGGAAACCCAACTTTTTCTTAGAGATTTCATCTCTTTTCATCCTTCCACCTTCCTCCCTTCCGCTGTGGAACTCGGAAGTCAAAAACCCAACTTTTTCTTGGAGCTTTCGTCTCTTTTTCTCCTTCCTCCTTCTTCGCTTCTGCTACAGAACTTGGAAATCAGAAACCAATGTTCTGCCTCATATTTTACCCATTTTCCCACCTTCCTCTTGGATTCTTCCACACCATCAATCTTGCAGGGTCAATATCAACCATCAATCTTTCCTTCCCTGGCTGTAGAATCTGGAGATCCATGAAACAACTATTTGATCCATCGTTTTTTCGCTCTCTGAATTCCGACTTCTACCTTCCACAAGTGGATTCCAGAAGTTTGGAAAATACATCTCAAATTCAACTTATCTGCATTTTGATTCTTAAACCAGACTTCTGGTCTTCATGAACTTAAGCAAAAATAGTGGAAAACCCAAGCAAATTCAGATACAAAATACATAAACCTTTAACCATCGTACACCCTACTGGAAATCTGTGACAAAATTTTAACACATTCAGCTCATTCATAAGTAAATAAGAGATTTCCACACCGTTGATTCTTGTAGGGAAAAGTAGTGAGTGTAACAAACTCATATGTAAGTATAAGTATTATTCATGGACTTCACCAAGCCTGGGATGGTTCAACCCAACGCAAAACTCGAGCGTCCCCTCGAAACAAATACATTGGGTGACTCAACCAGGGAAAACATGTAGTAAGCAAGAAACTCTTTCAGAAAATGTTAAGACATCAAGGATAGCCTAAGCCAATCATAGTCAATCAAATAGAGTCGGAGTCTTCAGTTCCAAGACTCCATCAAACCTACCAATTATATGGGATTGAAAAGCAAAGTGAGTGCATTCTAAGCAGTCATAACCATCCCCAACAGAACAAGAGTGCTTCTCCTAGGAAAATGACAAAACCTAATGCAAGACATCAACATAGTAGGTGTACCATACCAATACTACACTACATAACCTAGGCCATATAGAGTATAAGAATACACACCCGTTCACCTAGATCATACTTTCATAAACAAAGCTATAATCATGCTTGCTAGTTAACTCTAAACTTCGTGGGTTTGCAATGATAAGCTTCGAGATGCAAAGAGAATTGACCCTTGCAGTGGTCAATTCTACGAAGATTACAGGAGGGTTAAAGGATGTGTAGCTTCAATAGATCCAAGGTGAAGGTCGACATATATACAGCTTAGCACAATTGTGTTTCATGAAGCTAACGTCTGAGATAAGTGCTGAGAACTAGAGATGATCATGGATAAAACCCCTTCATGATCAATGACAGGGATAGATCTTGGAGAATATCAATGGTCATGAGCCATTTCATAGGGATAACTAGCACAAACAAGGCAAAGCTTGTGGTGCAGGATAGGAAACTTGTGCAAATGATGTTTCCCCTCCTTATTGGATATCGCGCTCGGAGATGGAAGGTGTGAAAGCCACTTTTTGGGGAGCGATGTTTTAAAGGGCCGCATACTTCAATGGTGAGGATCTAAGATAAGGAAGATACATGGATATCATCCATTTCATGGATTCAATTAGCACGGATTAAACAAATCTTTGTGTGCACACAATTTCAATGTATTCCAGTTTAACTCAGACCTGAAATCCGCTCTTCGTTGAGTGTTAGAGAGGCCATAGGTCGGGATGGCTAAACTTAGCGGTTCGGCTAAGGTTAGAACCAACTAAAACCATGTATCATGCTATCTAAGATTGTATACAACTGGTGTGGCATCATAAGCCCAGTACGTTCGTAAGCATACATTTCATGGGTTAATAAGATCTAGGAAACACTTACGTGAACACACCCACCGGTTTAGTAACAATACTTTCATCATCATTCTGAGGCATTTTCTTATCATTCAACAACATTGAAAGGTACAGAATACATCTATGGACACACCTAAGCTCCTTAATCAGAGAAAAAAAATAGTATGCAAATTACATAGTACATAACAACAATTCCCCACTTGAGTTGCCATTTTACCAAATGTAAGGCACAATCATTCTAACATTGTACCAATTCATAAGAGTTATTAAATATAAGATGTTATTTCCTCATTGGATTGAAATTAATATGCATATTTAATATAAACAAACATACCCTCATCTCAATGAATTTGCAGAATCAATATTCAATAATGAAACATGTTTACCACGTGAGCCGCAATGATGGGGAAACATCCACATTCCACCCAACCATAGATTAGGCACATATTTCTCTGTCCTCAATCACCCCCAAGCTAAACAATGCATGCCGAGAGTGGTGACAGTCAAACGCAGTCCAATTCTCCAGGGAGAAATCACTTCCTCACACAGAGTGTTCAAACAGCAAGAAATCCTTCTTCAGGCATACTTCCCCCCCTCAATGTCTGCATCTATCCTATGCTTCCCTCTTTATAGTTTTTTTTTGGTCTAGGTATTTTTGTAGCTAATGACCAATTCCTCTAGGAATTTTTTGATGCTCTTACATCCTTGATTTCCCCAGGGTGGTTCTAGCAACATACTGGCATTGCCACACCTGGTGTAACCTCCCTGAGATTGACCCTTCACGTCCCCCACTCTTGCATGCATAGTTTCCTCATTCAACATGGTTGTCCCTACCATTCATATTTTTATTACAAGCATAACGTTTCAGTTACAACTGTCCTCCAAGGACCGATTGGCATATTCCAGGTCTTCCAATCACATTCAAAAACTAAAATAGTTTTTTCAAAATTATTACAAATGAAGTTCAATACTTGGGGCTATTACATCATTTTCCCCTTAATGTAACACTATCCACAGTGTACTCAATCATCTTACATAGATTTTGGAAAAACCCTCTGATTCCTAAGTACTACTTTCTCTTCCTATCCAATATTGTGCACAGAGTTCTTTAATTAACATGTCTTTGCTTACTTGACTTGTTCATTCTGTTTTTCCACATGTTTCTTCTTCGTCTCAAATTCTACAGCCTTTCATGTAAAATTTCACATCCTAGTTAGAAATTTTACCCTCCTTAGTACTCCACAAAATTTTACCTTTTCAGGAAGTATCTTTGTAGTGTTAGTAGCTCCATAAATTGACTCTACAAAAGTAAACGAGCAATTTGCTTAACTTATTCTACTATTACAATCATAATTTCCTCATGTTTCCTTTGTGTTGATGTCAAACCTGTGATGAAATTCCAGGACATTACCTCCATTTTCTATAGGGGGAAGGGAATAGTTTGTAATACACCTCTTGGATGAAGATGCTCAACCTTCACCTGCTGACATACCAGTATTTAGATAAAAACTGGCCTAATTATGCCCTTCATCTGGGAAAAATAATTATCTCTTGAGAGTTTTTATCATCTTATCGGCAACCAAGGTGTCCTGCATAAGGAGTTTGGTGCATCTCCTTTGAAAATAAAAATTTTAACTTAGTAAAAACATGCATATACAATGACATAAAATCAGTAGGAAGATGCTGAACAACCAAATACTTATTGGCATTTTCAGTTCAATAGTCATCCTTTTCCCCCAAGGACATGTTTTCCTCATCTCATGTGCATGACATACAAGGATGTAGTTCACATGAGAGGTCATCATAAGGAAATTTCCATCATAAATTTTTCAGATTCTACTTCATATATCAATTAAATTTCCCAAACATAAGGTCCTTGTCCTTTGTTTGTCTCCTGCAGACCAAAATACCTGGTTTTTTGCAGTCTTTTACCTAAAATGTTTCCTACATCAAACAATGAATATCATGGATAATCAAAATCAATGATGAATTTACAATTATGTCTCCTATATAAATTAGGTTTCAAAATCATGAGGCTGCCCTCATATTTGTCTGGCTCTGGAAAGTGGAATCTCTTACCCTTATTACTTCACTTGCTTCCCAAAACCTGGACACTCACGCATAATATGCCATCTTATCATTATTCTTAGTATATCGAAATTTCAGAACTAAAATTTACATATATGTTTGTTCATAAATTAGATTTCACCGTTATGAGATCCTTCTCACATGGTAGATTTTGTCTTTCTTTTATGGGACATACCCATACTACCTGTAATTTGAAATTTCCAATCATCCAAGCAATTGTGAGCATCCCTGCATACCATCCTTTCATTGCAGGAATTGCAATGATCCTCAGAGTTGCACATGCATTACTATACAAATATTGTCATGTATTATCACCTTAACAAGACTCATGATTTCACAATCATTCTCCATACAATTGTGTACTTTCAATAGAGCATTCAATCAAACATGGCTACTTTTTCCATGCAATCTTTTCCTTGTATTCATAGTAGTTCAGGAATGATTTCCTAATGCAAAATAATTCTATCATTTTAGCTATTAAATAAATTACAATGAAGTAGTTACATCACAATCATGCATTCACACAAAGCATCTTGTATGTACCCATAAATACCTTGGCATCAAAACTCCAAGCGCTTCCTGGATGAATCCTTTCTTCAGAAATTCTGGCACGAGTATATATACCTAAGGGTCATCTCCTCATGAAACTTTATGAGTTCATATGCACACCTCCTCAAACTATATATATATATATATATATTACTCGACCAGTCTCACAAAACCTAACACCTTCGTGGGTGCTCCATGGAAATTATGTTTTATATCCTAACACCTTTTTTCGATGCGCATAGGCAGCTCTAGCTTACGAAAATCAGTTTCTTCCTTTCCAGACACCATAATACCTAGGGTTTATTCTCTTCATAGAACCCCCACTCCTGTGACAGTCCCCTTACACGGCATGAATGTGTGCAAAAAGAATTCTAACCAGATGTCTTACACCTGGGTGTCCCCAACGATTCATACTGGTGCCTAGCTGTTCGAGGGAAATCTATGTACCCCAAGTACATCCTTCCTCCTTATACCATTTCTCAACTTTACACATGAAAATAATCTTATCGTATCATATCCATTACCAGGTCTAGTACCTACAACTATACCACTAGTAATCATTCACAATCTTTAAATCATGGATTGTATAGCATCAATATTTCCATCTATAGTAGATATATTGGTTTTAGAACTTGAAATTTCCATACTTACATAGCATGCTCTTGTTGTTATCAATTATGTACTCTGGTCCATCATAAATGTAATGGATTAGATTGATAACAACATCTTTCTATTATTTTGTAGTATAAAACAAATCATATTGGTTTTAGATGTTACCTGATTGGATTAGTCTCTTACCAGGGGTAACCCAACCCTCTCCAACCTAATTATCATAGATTTGTTGTCCTAGCCTTTCTTCACAAGGCTATTGGTCATTTGCATAGTATCACCAACATTCCAACCATGCTTATATTCCCTTGGTCCTGCAATTATTTCCATTGACCATAATATCATAGACAATATTAATTATCAGTCGTGGTTTTAGTGCACAAGTAAATCTTCACTAATTTTTCCACTATGCACTAATGCATGTATGCAAAAAAATTTCACTGGCATTATGCCCTATCTATTAATATTCCTACTAGTGCATACGCATCTGACCTATCACTTTTCTTGCATTCCTATGCCACACTTTTATGTACATGAAATTCCTAAAATATAGATATATTGGCAAGAAAAGAAGTTTACTTATCATACCAAGAAGCTCCCCTTTATGACAAGACAGTTGGTCTGATTTCATGGCTTCTCTGGAAAGGCATCTGTAGCATAACAGCTCTTGGTCTTCTCTAATTATTTGGCAGCACCCCCTTTGGGGCATCCTACAAGTCCAATGCTAAACCTTCCTTTAGGATTTATCTTGTTCTTTAATTAGCAACCTACAAATTTGGCTCCTTGGCCAAATATTTCCCTCGTGCTCGTTGAGGGGGTAGTCCAGATATCTCTTCTGGAAATAAATTCATAAGATTACTTAAGACTGGGTAGTCTTTTACCTGTGTTTGACCTTCTTTAAGGTGCAGGTCCATGACTTATGCTGCATACAACTTGCATCCTTTTTCATGCATTTCTTTAACTACAAGGTAGATATTTGCCTTTACGAAACATGCCTGCTAAAAAACCTTTACCTTCATAACAATTTTATCCTCAGACACATAACTAAAAGGTTTTTATCAAAACAATCCATTATTACTTCATGCTTTGCTAATCAGCCCATGTCCACAATCATATTATACATACAATGACCTGTCTACTAAGGTTAATATCAGCAACATATGCATGAATCAAAATCTATCAATATTATATTGCATGATTTACAAGGATTCTAGGATTCTTATTCATTCTATTCACTGATAGGTATGCATATTCACTTCACAGGAACAATTTACTTACAGTGCATATTTACTTCACAGTAAGCACCTATTTTATTTTGGATTTCCAAGTAAACACGCCAATTGTTAACATTACTCTAAGTGCTCAACTGAGCTATCCAACCCCAAGATAATAAGATGTAAAACAATCAAAATATACGTTATGGTCTTGTACTTTATCTTCACAATCCTCATATAAGATCAGTTGTTTAACTATACTGGATGATAGGACTAGACAGTGCTTCGTATGCTTTACCTTGGTAGGTTGGCAGGGCCTCATCATCCTTGTGGTGTTGCATCTTAAGGTGGCTCCTGGATCCTTTAATATAGTAGGGGTGGGATTGGAATTAATACCTTATCTTCCCTATTGTCCCCATCATTGCATTTCAACAAGGTATTAAATATAATCCAAGATTCCCTTAGTAATATACTTTTAACAAGGCCCCAAGGATACACTTTTCTTTAACAAGACTGGATGGCTTTCCTAATAAAGGTTGTAGTAACACATTCTACATCTTCTATATCTGGTAATTATACCTACAACTCATCTTCAATTAGGCTACCTGTGTCATGCTTAACTAGTTACATGATTAGTACTTAATTTTCAACAGCGATATAAAATTACCCCTCAGTTATTGCTAGTGCCCCTTGAATACTGCCACTAGATACCCTTTTAGAGGGGGTCACAAGGGAAACTATCTTTATAGATCACCTGAAATAATGCATCATACACAGCTAAGTTACATGCAATAATCCTCATCTACCTAAGACTCAAAAAGGGTTATAACAACATATCTCTTTTTGCCTCATCACAAATCATAATTCTTCTCAGAAATCATTCAAGAAGCCCTCATTCATTAACTAAAATAAGTGATATGGAAACCCACATGCATACCTGATATAATCCATAATACCTTAACCTATTTCAGTCCTAAATCAATCATGTAATGTCTACCAAATACAACCATACATGCATCAATTACTATACAAGCATCCCTTGTACTACATCATCCAATTCATCAACCATAATACACCCATTATGGTACATTGATAAGAATCCATCAGTTTAATAGACAACCACAATACATAATCGGGACTCATCAAGCAAAAGATGGTAATCATTTAGGAAAAGGTATTTATTAACTAGGCGTGCTCCAGCGGAACCTAGATGTTCCAAAGGGGCGACAAGGTTGAAACCTGTGGCTCTGTTTTAAGCATTCCGAACCAAAAATTAGATGGCTATAACAATGTTTTCTCAATAATGCAGTGGAACTAGATGTTCCCAGAAGGCGACGGGGTTGAAACCTATGGCTCAGATACCATTTGTAATGTCCCCTAATAACCTATGTAAATAGATGCATATAAAAAAATTTAAGTATAATTTCTTTAGAAGAATTTGGCTATAATCTCTAAAACACTTGACCTTAATCCATTTGAAAATAGAAAACATTAACTTCCATCATTAAATCCACTTTTGCACCTAGAAAGGTCATTACCTCCCTAAAGTTGACCCTTCCGACTTTTTCTTCCCACATTTTTCCCTTCCTCCTTTCATTGTGAACTTCAGAATCAGAAGCCTAACATCCGTCAAAACCCTTCATCCACACTTCCACCCTCCACATTTCTCCCCTTTTCCTTCCACCTGCGGAACTCAAAAATCAGAAAATCAATGAATCGCTAACTTCACCTAAGCAATTTCTACTTTCCACCTTTCGCCTCTCCGCTATAAAACTCGAAAGTTGGAAACCCAAATTTTTCTTATAGCTTTTGGCTTTTTTCCACCTTGTGCTGCGAAACTTGGAAGTCAAAAATGAAACTTTTTCTTAGAGATTTTGGATCTCCTTCTGCCCTTCCACTGTGGAACTCAAAAATCAAAAACCAATGTTCTACCTCATCTTTTACCCATTTTCCAACCTTCTACTTGCCTTCTTCTACATCATCGATCTTGCAGGGCCAATCTCAATCGTCGATCTTGCCTTCCCCAACTGCAGAATGTGGAGATCCATGAAACAACTATTTGGTCCTTCATTTTTCTGCTCTTCGACTTTTGACTTCTACCTTCCACAAGTGATTTCTGGAAGTCAGGAAAATACATCTCAACTTCAACTTAGTTGCATTTTGACCCTTAAACCAAAATTCTTGTCTTCATGAACTTAAGCAAAAATAGTAGAAACCCCAGGCATATTCAGATGAAAAATACAGGAACATTTAACCATCGTACACCCTACTGGAAATCTATGACAAGCTTTTACTAGCATTCATCTCATTCATAGGTAAATAAGAGATTTCCACACTGTTGATTCTTGCAGCGAAAAGTAGCAAGTGCAACAAAATAATTTGTAAGTGTGAGTATTAATCATGGGCTTCAGCAAGCCTGGGATGGTTCAACCTAGCACATAACTCAAGCCTCCCCTCGGAACAAATACACTGGGTGAGTCAACCAGGGAAAACATGCAGTAAGCAAGCAAATCTTTCAAAAAATGTTAAGACATCAAGGGCAGCCCAAACCAGTCACAGTCAATCAATCAGAGCCAAAGTCTCGAGTTCCAGAACTCCATCAAACCTACTAGTTATATGATATTGAAAAGCAAAGTGGGTGCATTCCAAGCAGTCATAGCCATCCCCAACAGACCAAGAGTGCTTCTCCTAAGAAAATGACAAAACCTAATGCAGGGAATCAACATAGCAGGTGTACCATGTACCAGTAATACACTACATAACCCAAGCCATCCAGAACATAAGAATACACACCTGTTCACCCATACCATACTTTCATAAACAAATCTATAAGCCTGCTTGCTAGCTAACTGTAAACTTCATAGGTCTACAATGATAATCTTCGTGTTGCAAAGAAAATTAACCCTTGCATTGGTCAATTCTACAAAGATTATAAGAGGGTTAAAGGATGTGTAGCTTCAATAGATCCAAGGTTAAGACTGACAGATCTACCACTCTGAACAATTTCGTTGACTAAAGATAACATTTGAGATAAGAGCTAAGAAACAAAGGTGATCATGGATAAAACCCCTTCATGATGAACGACGGGGATAGATCTCAGAGAAGATCAATAGCCATGAGCCATTTTGCAGGGAGAACTAGCATGGGAAAGGAAAATATTGTGGTGCACAATAGGAAACGTGTGCAAATGGTGTGTCCCCTCCCTATTGGATATCCCGCTTGGAGATGGAAGGTGTGAAAACAAATTTTTGGGGCACGATTCTTTAAAGGGACACATACTTCAACAGTTAGGATCTGGGTGAAGGAATATCCACGCTGTAAGCCATTTTGTGGATTAAATTAGCACGGATTAAACAACTCATGGTATGCATAGAATTTCGATGTAGTCCAGTTTAACGTAGACCTGAAGTCCACTCTTCATTGAGAGTTAGATAGGCCATAGTCCGGGATGACTAAACTTAGCAGTTCAGCTAAGGTTAGAACCAACTAAAAACATGTATCATGCTATCTAACACTGTATACAATGGGTCCGACATCACAATCCCAGTACATTCATATGAAGACATTTCAAAGGTTAAGAATAACCAGGAAACACTTGTGTGAACACACTCACCGGTTTAGTATCAATACTTTCATCAACATTCTAAGGCATTTTCTTATCATTCATCAACATTGAAACATACAGAATACATCTATAGATGCGCCTAAGCTCCTTAATCAGAGAAAACAAACAATATGAAAATTACATAGTACATAACAACAATTCCCCACTTGGGTTTCCATTTTACCAAATACAAGGCACAACCATTCTAACATTGTACTAGTTCATCAGATTCCATTGCTAGTGATTCTACTGTGTATATGGTTGTTGTGGTGCATACTAAGGCTGATACTGGTTCTGATACTGATTGGGAGGGAACTGCATAGGTTGATATGATGCTTGTGCTGGTTCAGCCTAAGTCTGCCCCTCATTCTTCATCAAGTATGTCTCAACCACCATTTCCTTTAGGAGATGGTATGCTCTACAATCCTTCTCTTCATGCCCTCCTGACTTGCAGAATTTACATAACAAGTTTGTAGGAGTACTTACAATCTTTTGCAAGTATAAACATTCCTCATCATGATGTCCTCTTGTTTGGCATATGCGACACCAGGGTAGTCCATGGGAACTTAATGGGTTTGGCACACCGAATGAGACATAATTCATGAAGGTCAGAAAATTATCGTCCATGTGTCCGCTCGTTCTACATTTTGTGCACCATAAGTCTTCATGGGTTTCCTTACCCTTCTTGATGTCATGTAGTTATCGCCAGGTTAGCCAACAACAACTAAATCTATACCATTCCTACAACACCATTTCCAATTGGCTAGGCCTCTAACTTCACCACCAACTCTAGCGCTTCTGTCTGTGACTCGATCTTTTGTTGCATTAATGGGCCTCGGATGTGTGGTAGTAGCGTAGTAATAAACCACTCTTTATGTTGTACATATGACATATGGAAACTTACCTTGGCCATCAAAGTCTTGAACCATTGGTCAAAGTCCCATACTAACGTTGCCAATGCTTGTTTGATTTCCTTGATCTTGGTGATACACTATGACTTAGATTTAGGTTTTCTAAACTCAAAGATCATTGCGGCTGATATCTCTTCAAGGGTCTTCTGTGGTTTTCTTGGTGGTACTACGCAAAATTTCATAAACCAGTCAAGCACACAACCCCTTAGAGTCATGATCATTTGTGCTTTCTTTAAGTCCACATTTTGAACTAAGAGAACCATCCAAATAGCTTCACAGATGAACCAATGATTCTCTCAATATTCTACTCCATTACCGTTGAATGTAGGTAACCAAATATCTACCCCAGCCATTGTGTTAGAATCTCGGTTATCTAATGACTGATCTAACAAAGTTGTTTTCTCTTGCGCGCTAGTTGCAGTACTAGCACTACTAGTATTGATAACTCTTTCAGGAGATGAGGCTCTAGATATTACCTTTGGCGATACTCCTTGTGTCATGTAGTGGTGTCCTGACCTTGGTGACTCAATAGTCTCTTCGGAGTCTTCTGCTCCTTCTGATATAGGGCTATAGTCCTCCTCTTCGTCGCAAGACCCTTCATGTACCTATGACTACAGTTCATTCTCACTCTCCTCGAACAGACTAAGAGCTTGTCAACCCTCCTGTCTTTCTTCTTTTCCCTAATATGAATCTCCTTCCACTCCTTAGGAATCCATCTTCTACTTCAGGTTCTATACTTCCCAGGAACATCTCAAGTCACTATTTCCCATTTTCTTGACAAGTCATCTATGACATATCCTTCCTTTAGTGTATGTGACTCAACTACTCAATTGCAAGATACCCTTCTCATAAACGAGCATCTTGATCCATGTACTGATAGATAACAAATATCTTCTTTAGGGTCCTTGGAAAATTTTTATTTCAGCCTCACTATATGAGGTTATAGCCTCTACTACAAACTCAATAATATATCCTTGCAAAATATTCTCAACCCAAAAATCAACAGCTATAGAGATGGTATTACTTACACTGGTTACTTAGTGCACCAACTGATCACTCCAATTGACTACTTCTCTTCTCTGGAAATTTGTCTGCCTTCTTTCCAATCTTGACAGCCACTCATGCAGTATAATGGGAAACTCTAAAAATAATATCTCATGAATATCAGAATATATGTACTTGTCTACCCAGTTTTATGCGCTCAACTGAGATCCTGTGCTCTCTCCTTGCGCGAATGCTAGTGTCTTAGACTCCAACCAATCCTCTATCTTGTTCTTCATCGAATGCCACCACATTTCCCTTGACTCAAATGGTTAAGGTCCCGACAACGGAACCATTTGTTGGCCTCTTTCTCTTTCTTGTCTCAACCCACAGTTCAAATCAACAACACAATACCAACAAGACACCAAAAGACATTGGCCCGACGGAGCAAGATTAGTTGGCAACACCCACAAGACAATCGCAGTCTCACATAAGATATATTAATGGGAACTGCCAAAACCATGTTTCTGCAGTTGGCGAGGGATTGTAGTCCCTTGGAGCACAACCAAGGTGGTCGACAAAGACAATGGGATGGAGTATTTCACTCTGCGATAGCGGTGCAACCACGTGCCATAGGTCACCCGCGCAACATGACAGTGTCCTTAGACATTAATGACTGGTGCAATGGTGTGACGCAATCAATTCCTTATACTCTACAGAAAATGCACAAATTATATTTATACTTGGCAAATTAACCATGAACTCATACACAACATTTCAACAATACTTCCAAGTATTCATTCATTCATACTGTGACATACATTCAACAACAATCGTAACTATAATAATGTAAGATAAGAAAACATTCACCATTCAACAACATTCATCCTTATAACATAAGAAATAACATGGAAACCCATCTCGGAAAAACCACCAAGGTGCTCTTCATCTGGCATGAGAAATATAGGTAGCACCTTGCAACTTGCAACTTGTAGACTCTTCTTAAAATATGTCTTTATGACTCAATCTTCTTGCTCTCATGCTATCTGGTTTATTGCTTCTATCTACTCCTACTGATCCGCACATTATCTGGATCAACTATTTTACTAGACTAGTGGTCTGTGCAGACAACTACAAGATCCATAGCTCAATAGCCTTCTCCTTCTACTAGACTCTCCTCTGAGTCGACAACTGAATTTAAATGAATCTACCTCTCTAGGTTAATAACAACAACACTGGAGCTAACCAAATCTAATCTAATCAACTAAACCCTTATACAAAGCAGGTTCCTTCTATTTATAACATTTACAAGACCACCCAGGGACGACTAAGTACTAATCAGTCATTATAGACTCAAATGATTACAAAATATCTATGTTACATTAAATGCTAGCCCATTCCTAGTCACAAAAGTCCTACATGCATTAACCACAGCCTTAACTAGCCATAAAAACATCCTTCATCTCATATGTACCAGTCATAACTAGCTGCAAAACTATCCTTCTATATCGTGTTGGTTCATCCTTCTAAAGTCTTCATTGACTTCTTCCTGTCCAATGTTAACTCTTCTACCTGCCTCTTCTACCGACTCTCGATGTGCTTTACCTCGTTGCACCAACCCTGTCACAGCTTCCTCTTCTTTGTGCTTCCTTTCCTTCTTTATCCCTCCTTTCTACATCACGCGCATGTTTTATCTTTCTACACTGGTTCATTTGCTTCCTTCTTCACCTGCTTTTCCCTTGTCACGTGCACACTTTTTCTTCCTTGCTTGTGTGTCTCATTCTTCCTTGTGCACTTTTCCTGGCCCAACAAGATATTACCTTCACGTGGTTGGATTGTTTTCAAAGGAACCTGTTTTGATACCAATTGTTGAACTTATGCTTATACTGAGAAGGGAGGTGAATCAATATAAGACTTCTTTTTAATTTATAAAAGAATTCATCAATCATTCATTGAATATGAAGTAGTAAACACATCTAAAAACAAATCATAACACATAGAATTTAATATGGAAACTATTTCAAGAGAAAACTATGAAAAAATGATTTGTATCAATTTATGTAGACACCAACCTACAATTACAAAGTTTGTAGGAACCAACCTACATGAGACACTAGTATTCTCAAGTGAGCACTGACTCGACAAGATACAAATAGGTTTAGATTTGTTGATATAATATTCTTTAAATTTTAAAAAATGCTCCAAAATAATCCCTTAAAGAATCTCCAAAAATGTCACAATAACAATTTCATATCTACTCCAAAATCAATCCTTAAAACATCTCCAAAATAGTCACAATATCACTTTTACATCTAATACAAAATCATCCTTACATCAACCCTCAAAGTTGTTAATGTTTTGAACAATAATGGAGATGCTTGAAATTTAAAACTTTTATCAATGATATGCTAAGGACTTGTAACAAATAACAATTCAATCACACACAATCATTCATCCACAACACAAGATGTACCCTCGGGAAAATACTCATAACAAAGAGGATGAAAAACCCCAACAATTCTTGAGAGTATAATAGATAGATTGCAGACAATGAATTTGACAACATAATCATATTTCCTGATAAGAGAGAATATAGAGCAATAGAGAAGAGAGATCCACCGTTACAACTGTGTGAACTTTCCATATGCCTAGCATATTAATAAAAATTCATAATGTCTGTCATGCAAACCCTAGTGAATGGTTGCATGAGAATTATCCACTCATACATTACAATTTTGAATTTCCTTTATGGAATAATCAATCCATGCATTGAATATTCATCATGCACAACTAATGCGTCGTACCTTCAATCGTGGAATTTAATTGATAGTTAACTGACATTGGAGTGAACTCAATCTCTAACTAAATATTGATCACTTAGTTAACAGGCTAACATAAGTGTCATAGTGCAATAACTCAATTGTCGCATGCAACACACTTTCTTAACTGAAGTTTCATCCTTTGATTAACTTAAGTGTCTTTTGTTAGTCAAACTAAAGTGTAAGCACTTTAGTTAACTATTCCATCTTTATTTAATCACATAGTCAATCATTATTAACTGAATCTTGTTGATTGATGAACACTGAGCTCTTATTTACTTAAATGAATGTTGATCATTATTAGTTCAACTGATTCTTTAGCTAAAGTACTGATTGAGGCATTCATATTTAACTGAATCTTTATAACTTGAGTTCACTTTGAATTATCTTTCTCTCATAATATATTTATTTCTTATCTCTTTATCTTACTGCATGGTCTATGTTTAATCATCTATCATATCATATTATAATCAGAATAATTGTCACACATAATGATGATCATATATATTACCTCGAACCATATAGTCATATGCTAAAGTAATTCACTCTAGAGGTGATCAGTCTCTAGAGGAGACGTAATAGATTTATCCATCTCGAATGACCATAGTTTAGTAATTACTAGTTCTATATTAAATTGATATTGTTAGAAAATAAACTATAAGATTAATAGCTTATTTCTTTACTTAACTGAATATAACATTGTAACCCTAATGTAATTTGTTTGCTATGTTTCATTCAGTTACTAAGTGAAAACACAAGAATAAAAACCTATATTAACACTGGTTTTAAGAGGTGATCAGTCTCTAGAGGAGGTTAAACAGTGTTAATATAGGTTTTTATTCTTGTGTTTTCACTTAGTAACTGAATGAAACATAGCAAAAAAATTACAGTAGGGTTACAATGTTATATTCAGTTAAGTAAAGAAATAAGCTATTAATCTTATAGTTTATTTTCTAACAATATCAATTTAATATAGAACTAGTAATTACTAAACTATGGTTAAAGGGCCCTCGCACGAAGTTGGTTCCACTTTTTGGTGCCACTTAGGAAATCAGAAACGCACTTCCGAAGTGTAAATCAAGAACGCATATGCGTTATTGATGGTACATTCGGAATAACCCGAGCCCAAACACAAGGCTAAGGTTCGTGGAAATATATATCGCATATCCGATATATCGCATTCACGTTTTCTAATTTTAAATATCGCATATGCGATATATCGCTTATGCGATATGTAAATTTACAAAACGCATATGCGATATATCGCAACTGCGATATGCAACATTTAGAAAACGATTACATTTTCATCATTTGTGGAGGTCCTCTCCTTTGTCAATGAATTTCATAATCAATTGTTGCTCAAAGGGCCTATTTTTTGTGTTATTAACACCTAGTGCATGAGAGAATAATACTTGTTTGTATATCCCTATAGATAATTTTCCAATTCATTTATAAAACAAATAAGTCCATGATACTTCTTAATGTTGGTTGATGGGGGATAATGCCTCCCTTCCAACAAATATCTTCCCAACAATGTCAATTATTTTTTTATGGGAAATATATTTAGATACCTTTTATTACGTTAGGCAATGTATTCATCAATGTTAATATCCCTCTCTATTGAAAGTGCAAAATCATCAATGTCCCCTAATTGATAAATTGTACAAGTGTTTGGTGACAACTCCCTTAATTAAACTTGCTATAATGTACTAGCACCTTGATTCACATAATAATAATCAATGTGTTTTCTTGCATTTGTTTAGAATATAGATCAACAAGTGGTAATAAATCGGTGTTCACCATGTTTTTTTCAACTTATTTATTCACATGGTAAAAACACATACATATCAAATGTTTTGGTTGAAGACCTTGGTCTCTAGTAACTTTTTCACCATATCAATTACTTGAGTTTTGCAAGACTATACCATATGTCATATAACATTTGTACTACATGGAGAATCATTTTGTACCCACTTCAAGTTCTATTTGTTATCATATTATATACTACGAAATAGATCCATAGTGTATATGTTTGTGGCTATGATCTATTTTTGACATTCAATCCAC
>LPNX010279429.1:14564-24850 GCA_001517045.1 Pseudotsuga menziesii
GCCAACAAATATGTTAGGAACATAAATATTGAATAGGCTTACCTGGATATTAGTTTCTTTGTCCAACAACTTGGTATAGATCCAATGGGTGTATTGCTTGGATTCAATGAGCTCAAATTCCCACAACGTTCCAATTCCTCTGGAGGCTCCCCTTGAGCTGAGTGCGAGTCTTATTCCTTTTTTCAAATTTTTTTTACTTAGTTGAAGAAATGCTTCTTTCTCCATCTTTGTCTCCTGGATCAGTAGCAGATCTGGCTGGGATATTCGAATTAGACCTCTCATAGCATATTCCTTAGCTTTGCTTCCCAGGCCTATACAGTTCTAGGAGAGTACCTTCATTACTTACTCTTGGTAGCGGAAAAAATCCCTTTCTGGGATTGTCCTTGCTGTCGGGTGTTTCTGGGATTTCAGAGAAGTTTTTCCAATGTTGGTTGGGATCCTTGGAGCTTGTCTTTGTATGTGGCTTGCTCCCTTATTTCTTTGACCGATTTCCTTCCTCTTGCTTTTTTCTTATCTGTTAAACTCATTTCAATTTCTCCTTCCTCTTCTTCCTCCTCATCGGAGTCAGTATCCTCTTCCGTAACCTCTCGATTTTCTTGTTCCTTTGAATCTGATGCTCCTGGATCATGATGAGTCGAGAGATTGATTTCGTTCTCGAGTTGACTCATTCCTTTTCTTGATTCTATGTTTTCATCGAAATTGGTTTCCTCTATAATAGTCAGGGGATCAAAACTGTTCTCGTTGTCCTTCTGTAATACAGGGATNTACTCATTCCTTTTCTTGATTCTATGTTTTCATCGAAATTGGTTTCCTCTATAATAGTCAGGGGATCAAAACTGTTCTCGTTGTCCTTCTGTAATACAGGGATTGTCTCCATTGGAGTTTTCTTTGGCATATACTTTTTCGTCTCCTTTCTTGGAGGTTTCTCGCCCTTTTGATTCGTTTTGGTCTTCTTTGCTGCTTTCCATCCATCTTCCTTTTCTTGCCTATCTTCTTGTTTCTAGGGACAATTGCGTAGGAAATGCCCATATTCATGGCATCCTCTGCACTTGAAAGGAAGCTGTTCATAATCCAACTTTTGATAGTGGTACTAATTCCTACTATTATTTTGATTGCCTCTGGTAAACCAGCTTCGAGATCCACCTCCATGAAGATCCCTGCGTAGGCATATTGGTCTTTAGGGCTTACCATGTCAATAAATCTTCCCAGGGCGTTACCAATTGTTTTGAGTGATTTTGGATTCCAGTAATGCATTGGCAGGCTTGGGAGCCTGACCTAGACTGGAACAACTTTAGGTATGTCTGCTTCTGGATCGAAATCCAACGTCCATCTGTTTAGATAGAGGCCTTGCGGACCCATGAAGTATGGGTCGTTTCGAAAGATTAGATCCTTATCTAATTTTGATTCGAAATCAAACAAGAAGTAGCCTTGACCCAAAGAGTATGAGGCTACATTTTGAGATATCAAAGGCCTCCAGTTCCTCTGCACCTAGCTCTAAGTGGCTTTTGGAGACCACCATAGACTGGTAAATTGACCTATCAATGCTCGATCAACTAAAGAGAGTGCAACCCGGATGGTATCCTCCGGAGGCAAGGCTACAATAGGGACATCTTCGATCCTCTTAACAAACTTCGGCGAAGCTTCATTGGTTGTCTTCTTGCTCTGTGAAGCAACTAGTCTCGCAAATTCATCTTTTTCAGTTGGGATTGGTGGAGGGGTCCTCGATCCTCCTTCTCCAAACATCATTGGCTCTTGCCTTGGTTCAGAGCTTGTTCACGATTCTAGAAGGTTCGATCTCTGACAGGCTGCGCAGACTTGGTACAGACTTCACACCTCGGTCGTATCGATGGCTGAAAGGTTCCTAGAACCAGCTGGATGCAAAGGTAAGGGCGAATATTTGATCCCTTGGATGTTCACACAACATGCAATTTCACGCAGCAACATGCAGTCTCATGCATGCAATCTCGATCTTGCAGAGCGATCTCTTCAAACTCTCTTCCAAACTCCCAACTATCACCTCATCCAGAAACTGTAAAGTACCACGTTAGGTATATTACAAGTCATCCTTCTTCTTTGAAAAGATTTATCCACGAATCTTTTATGAGCATGCTGCAACTAGAATTTTTGCCACGAATAACGGTGCCATGGTTTAACAGTTCGTGAGATAATTGGTCCCATCTCCATTCAAATCTTTTCATGCATATGATTATGTAGATAAACAAATAACAACTATATGGAGTATTCTTTTGAGCTTCTAATTTGATGGTGTTCTTTTGATCTTCTAATTTGATGTAGATTTATGATATTTCTACATGATTTGATATGGTTTTCTTATATGTAGCGACAACTACTAATAATGTACATTGTACTTACTTCCTTGTCTTTAGTTGTTCCTAGGGAACCTTTTGATATTGAGATTCTAGCATCTTGAGTTACAGCCACTGGTAGAATGTTCATCTCTTCATTTGTCACATCGTCTTCTGGGTTTCGTTCTTCTACGTTATCTAGATTAAGGTCATCCTTGACGTTTTTATTTTCATCATTGCATTCTTCTACAACTTCAATTTTTATTATAATTGTTGTTAACAAGGACTTTATTTTTAACTGTATTTTGTATTTTATTATTAGAATTTATGTTATCGTCGCTTCCTTTACAATTGATATTGACATTGTTGTGGGGATTTCTCCCCTACTACGTGCAAAATCACCTACCCTAGATTAGCTGGATCTTAAGGAAGAGTTCATGGTGCNCGTTTCCTTTACAATTGATATTGACATTGTTGTGGGGATTTCTCCCCTACTACGTGCAAAATCACCTACCCTAGATTAGCTGGATCTTAAGGAAGAGTTCATGGTGCGAGGGATTTCTCAACCTCGACTTGCAATATACAGTAACAACAATTTTAATATTTAATCTCACTAATACAATAAAACAACAAAAAATACCTTTGGAATGGGCCACCGCAGCTGTTTGAGAAAGTGGTCCGTTGGCTTCCCACGATCCTGGTCTCCTTATGTCTCCAATAGGGTGTTGTCACCGCGAAAGGGATTGAGGGCTGCACAGAGGAAACTTGACGTGCAACGTGGAATAGTGTGGCTAAATGATGTGATGGTAAGAGGTTCCACAAAAGGTGAGGAATGCCCGAAACACCGCGAAAGGGATTGAGGGCTGCACAGAGGAAACTTGACGTGCAACGTGGAATAGTGTGGCTAAATGATGTGATGGTAAGAGGTTCCACAAAAGGTGAGGAATGCCCGAAAGTAGGGAATATGATGAAAAACAAAAAAACTAAAACTGTTGTGGGGAGACTTTAACCATGTATTTATAGGATGATCCAAGGTTTTCTGACCCATGCTATTTTATTGTGCATGGTATTTATCCATGGTTTTTGACCCATTCTCATTTTACGGTTTTTGGTCCTTTTTGGAGAGAGTGGGGTTATGTCACAATAAATGCTCAACTTCCCTGTATTTATGGAGGAAGGAATAATAATGTTTTGGACCATTTTTGGTGGAATTTAATTGTGAATGTCAAACTGAAGGGAATAATGGTGGGATTATGATGTATAATTATGTTTTGGACCATAGAGAGTTAGGTGAACAATTTTTTGTGTTAACAGATTGCCCCTTGATGTGTGAGGGCAACAACTCATCGTATTGTCGACAAATATTATAGGATCAAGGTAGAAATGGTGACAACAGTGGAGAAACCAGAGAGAACCGTGGAGAAGGCAGAGTTTCCTCATTTGAAATACTCAAAATGTAAATCACATGGTTTCTTGGTTTCATGTTAAAGCACCTTAATTCAAAATACACAATTCTATAATTACTAGATTACCATAAATCATGGTGCACAGGTTTTCAATGCATGTGTGTGAAACAATATTTTAGCACAAAGATTTGAAAAGTTTCAAGAAAACATTGTAAAAATGGTAATCTTACTCTCATATTAGTTCTGTGTGCATGTTCCCTTCAAAATAGTACATCTCCACATCAAAAATCAGAGTTAATGGATCCACTGATATTGAGATAAAAGGCAAATGGTTGTAGGTGAGAATGGAGTTTTTCTCTCAAATGACAAATTGATTTTGGCTGAAATTTTGTGTGCTTGTTCCCTTCAATATAGTACATCTCCACACAAAAAATCAAAGTAAATGGATGCACTGATATCGAGATAAAGACAAATTGGCTGTAGGTTATGGTCGTCAATTTCTCCAAATCAATGCAGCGGAGTGACATGAAATTTACGGAGGTTGTTCATCTCGGTACAATGCTTATTCATTCCAAATTTCATGTGATTTGGATGAACAGTTTTTGAGATATGTCCATTTCAAGTTTTTGACAAATTGACTACTTAAAAATTAGTCAATCTACTGGTCAAGGAACTATGAATTTGTTAATGTTCAATTGACAATTTGTAAAGCGATCATGTTCATAATATGTATGTATTAGGTCTCAATAGCAGCGGCCTTCAAGACCAAAACTAAACACAAAGAATCACTCGTTATAGATAGTCTTAGTATGCAAAATCAATCCTAATGCATACCCATGGGTGTGACCCATCATTGGTATGCATGCTAAAACTACCCCAGTAGGGAAAGAGTTATTACCATCCAAAATCTCACAAAAGTGACAACCACAGCTCCCTTCTTATGGTCTATGCCACTTAGTTTTGTAGTCATTCCATCATTGACAATTGTCACATGTAGCTTCAATTGTTTGTCATGCTTTACAAGAATTTGAAGTATTTTTCTAAGTGCCTCCAAGTGCCATTTGCCTGTAATTAAGAATAGTAACAACAACGCCACTAAAACACCATTTGCCTGTAGAGTTTCATGAAGAGAGGAAGACCCTCAAGGAGGGTGAAAGATGAAGCTGTAAAATGAGAAAGTGTTTCCTCAAACAAGCAAATGCAAAACTTCAATGTGATGAACTGCTAAGGTGTGGAGGAGATGAGTTTAATGAGCTAGCTGCGTTCTATGTCAATGGTGGAAAGGATGATCGTTCAACCGACATTGGTTCTCATTCGGCTGATGATTCCATTGTTATATAGAGGGATGATGATGTGATTGGTACTTCATCAACCTTGCCAGATACAATTCACCTCTAGAGGCTGAATGGAGGCCTTATTTTAAAGTGGGCTGCAAGCATCTTGCTTGTCCAAAGATTTTGTTTTATTATTTAAACAAACAAATCTGATGTAATATGGCCATTATTGGAGGGTGTTAGAGATAATGGCCAAATATATGTAATAAAGTAATATAGGTAATGTAATGAGACATTGCAACACTCGATGATGAATCAATCCATGCTTTGTCATTCTTATTTGCATTTCTGTCTACGCTTCTGTGCATAAAACACTGACTATATTGACTTACGTTTTGGTCATTAATAAAATTCTCATCTTATTATCTTAGTGAGCACCAGCTAAACTAAGTAGTATAAGAGCAGGCTATGTTTTGATGTGTTTTGTTCAAACAGCTATGATTTTAGTATTTTTGAAGACCAATTGTTTTCCCTTGAAAGCTCTTCTGGCTAGTGAGTACTAACTTTATGAGTTTTGGGGGCATTCACATTCAGGGATATTTGCAGAATGGTTACACCTCGTATTTTTGTAGGCTTTTGAGTTTTATCATTTTATGTGCTGGATAAGTTGTGGATGCTTTCCTAAAATTTAATGCATTAGATTCAGTTATATTTAATAAAACAATTATTTTACCTAATTGCATTTGATAAGTGATTCATATACTGGACAGGAAGAGCATTAAATTAAATTTGAGGAAGAGGAAATTATTTCAGAAGATGATGAAACTGAGCAGGGTGGAAAATACTATTTCCGATGGAACTGCCGATGCTAATAAGGATCTGTTATCCGTATTTGTTGTATCATTTGTAAGAAAAGGATGGAACTCGGTTAGGAACAGGTCTAAAGGTCTAAAAAGTTACAATGTCAGGCTTCTGCTGTTGATTCTGCTGCCAACAAGACAAAACTAAAAAACGCAGAAGTCCAATCAAAGGGTTGGCAGGAGTCACCATGAAACTGTACAGTTTGGTTGCAGAAGGAATAAAAGGATAGAAAAAGAGACGGGAAACTAATGGCGTATGTATAAATCATGTTTCTGCAAATACACAGGAATGTAATTTAAATGGTGTAGAGCTTCCTACTGAAGGCTCGTCTCACCAAATTCCCACAAGGCATATGCAGAAGGGAATAATTGTAAAGTGCTTTGTTCAAAACTCACAATGTATTAATGCTGGCTCTAGCAGTCTTTCAGTGCATGTGAAAACCAGTTGGTATTAAATATTGTACAATTGTTCCTAATTGTTCCTGATGAGCCGGACACGTCACAGTAATCAATATTGTACAACGTGGACGAACAGAGTGAATCTAATGGCGTATGTATAAATCCTAATGGCGTATGGAGAGAAAAAGAGACAAGGGAAACTAACGGAAATTAAATACAAATCAAAGTTGCATCTGCGTTTTTATTTTGGAAATTGCAATACATATTGAATTAGGTTTGTCACCTGCTTCTAAATGGTGAAGGAGAGAACGTAGAACTCGGAATCCTGGCCAGTGCCGCTTTTGCACTCACCATATCCACAGGGATCATTGGACACAGGAGAATACACATCCTCGACACACTATCTGACCAATCTCAACCGTCACATGGAGGTTGCTCTGGAATTCTGAAATTCAAATCTCTAGTTTTGCAATACAGATCCAATCTATTATGTAACTAATTTTTATTTCCCCAACCCTTGGAATTGGAGAGTTTAATTTTCAGTCAAATTCCGATACTTCTACAGTAATCTGAGCGAAGAAAAATGGAGAGCAGAATAGCACCACGCCTCTGTCTGCATAGAGGTTTCGAGGTTTTGAATCATGAAAAAGGGCGTGTGCGCATACTTGAATGTTATGAGCAGGGATGGTAGCCTTCCAAAACTTAGAATCCTGCAAGGGAATCACGTGTCGAGCCACCTTCAATGGGCCTACGCTTTGACCCGCTTCGTTACAATATGATTTTCTACTGCTTGCTTCCTTACCTTCTCTTCAGAAGAGCAAGCGATAATCCTCACGATTCTCATAGGGTGCAATGAGAGGGGAAGAAATCAAAGGCTACACCTATTTCAAGCCTTTGAGGAAAGAAATACAGGGATTTAAATAGCCTCTGAATTGACGAACGGAGTCGCTTCTAAAAACCATTGGGAGGGCGAATCGGCCACTTATCAGTGACCGATTCCTTCCCAGTTTTGCTCTTTCAAACTTCTTGTCAAAATAAAGCATTCAGCCAGGAGATGTCCCACTCTATGACAACGTGCACATCTTAAAGGTAAATTCACATAGTCCAAGGTCTGAACGTAAGACCTTTCCCCCATATTAATACCGATCGATTTGAACAAACCCTGCCTTGCATCCAGATAAACTAAAATACGAGCAACCGCCCGCTCATTCCCCAGCTTATCACTTTCGTCCGTTGTAATGAATCTTCAAAGAAAATTACCGATAGCTTGAAACCCGGCGTCAGATCAGAATCCCAACGGAAGGTTAGGAAGTTGCGGCGTCCGACCAGAATCCCAACGGAAGGTTAGGAAGTTGAACCAAAGTTGGAGTGGTTAGACAGATCCTCCGCGCATCCTTCTTAACAGTGATAAAATTTCTAAAAGTTATAATTAGAAAGAAAACCTATTAGTTTATTTCTCACCTAACTTAGCTTAATATAGCAACATGGCCTTTATTCACTATAGCATATTTCAAGGAACAGTTGACCAAGACATGCACCCGGGTTTCATTGTGACAACAACAGCTTTGCATGAAATAATTAATACGATGCAGAGTAAAGTGAATACTTTAAGGAACAGTTAACCAAGACATGTCACCCTGTTTCATTGTGACAACAACAGCTTTGCATGAAATAATTAATACGATGCAGAGTAAACTGAGACTTAGCTCAGTGTGAGTGGCTAAATTTGCAGTTTATATTTATTAAAAAAACTNGTTTAATTGTGACAACAACAGCTTTGCATGAAATAATTAATACGATGCAGAGTAAACTGAGACTTAGCTCAGTGTGAGTGGCTAAATTTGCAGTTTATATTTATTAAAAAAACTTAACTGGGTCATTTAGTGTTTGAAAATATGTAATTAGGTTGATGCATTTGTAACCTATATTTATTTAGAAAACTTATCTGGATCTTTTACTGATTGAAAATATGTTATTGGGTTGATAACTATAGTTAGTCTTTTGGAGGCTAAAAAAATATTATGATAATTATAGTTAGCTTTTAGGTTTAAATAAGGTACACCTTCTCATTGTTAATATACTAATTCTCAAGTGATTTATTGTAGTCAGAGCGGACTACAATAAAAGAGCTCCTTCCAATTCAGAAATTCATTGGAAAACTTGACTCACCTGGTGTCGAAATCATGGTATGTTTGAAAACTTTTTTTTGGGGATTGTTGAAGATTAATTTTAGCAATTGTTTCAATGTTATGATTGTCAGACAAATTTATTAAGTGGCAGAGTGTGGGATTTTGCAGTTTCATGAAGCCATCAATCCTGATAGCAATTCTGACCATTTGGATGATGATTTGGAAATTGGAAAAGAGTTTGTTTTCCAAAAGAAATCTTCGGCTTTGTTGGATCTGAGAGTATGTTTTTATTTTTTTTTTAAATTTTGATTTATGTACAAATTCTGTGAAAGAACCCATTTCATCAAATGCATTGTCAAAACCTTATTATTAGATTTTGTTTTTTCTTTTTGCAGTTTGATGATTTGAGCTACAAGGTAAGGGTAGAAGTAAAGAAAAAATGGTGGTTAAGATCCAACATTAAGAACACGGTACATGAAAAACAAATTCTTCATGGTTTGCATGGGTCAGTTGCACCAGGAGAAATGCTGGCTCTCATGGGTCCATCTGGAAGTGGAAAGACCACTCTGTTAAACTTGCTTAGCGGGAGAATACCAAACAACTCGACTGGCAGAATCACTTATGGAGGACATGCATACAACAAAGACCTTAAAAAAATGTACAAAATTTGTTCTAGGAACTTGAAGTATCATAATATTATGCAATGGTTTGGTTTTATTGCAGTAGAATTTCAAGCGTGGGACTGATAAAACATTCTTTTAATTGCACAGGATCGGCTTTGTCGCACAAAATGATGTCGTCTTTCCCCATTTGACTGTCAAGGAAACTATTGAGTACGCAGCATATCTCAGGCTTCCTCGGTCACTATCCAAGGAACAAAAGACCCAACGAGTTCAAGAGATTATCTCTGCACTTTGCTTGGAAAGGTACTAAAATGCCACTTTTGATATTAATGCTAAGGTTGTTATCTATCATGTGGTGCGATCGTCTTAACTGGAATTGAAAGTGCAACTCTTAATTTTTTTTAATCTTAACAATGCATGTATTGTTGTCATTCTCCAATCAAGGTAGTGCCGTTAGTCTCGAATCAACGTTTAATTCTCAGCCACATGTTCCTCATGGCTCATGGATTGTGTGTGCTTGTGACTGGTTGGTTGGCTTAGTTGCAAGTTTGGATATTCATCTGTTTTCTTTTTACATGTTACATGTTTGACAGGAATGTAAGAGGAATTTACAATGAAATTTATGTAACTACAACTTGCAATTTGATTCATTACAAACTACAATGTTAAAGTATAATTAGATCTTTTGAATCCATTTATTATAAGTAAATATATTTCAATTTTTTAATTTTTCTCTATTTTGGATCATTTGGACATTGGACTGTTTTACACTCACATCACATTTGGACTTTGGAGTGTTTTGGGCTGAAACAGATTCTTCTTTTTTATGGTTGTAGTGAATGTTTGTTTCATCTTTTAGATTGTAATATGAACTTTTATGGATATGTAGGTGTGAAAACACCATGGTGGGAGGTTTGTTTGTCCGGGGGATCTCAGGAGGTGAAAGGAAGAGAGTATGTATAGCAGTTGAGATTCTTACAGATCCCTCAATCTTGTTTTTTGACGAGCCCACCTCTGGTTTGGACTCAACGATGGCCTTGCGTATAATTGAGATTGCAAGGGGTTTAAGTCAGGTTGGTGTGCATTCTCCTGAATTTTTTGATATTCAATATTATCAAATATTTTCTTAACCAATTATTGCACACTCTTAAAAATCTTCAACCTCCATGGTGTTGCTATAATGTATTTTTTTGCTAATAATGAATGTAATTTTTTTACAGAATGGTATGACTGTGGTGATGGCAATTCACCAACCATCTAGTCGAATGTATGAGAAGTTTGATAAGTTG
>LPNX010279429.1:26038-79388 GCA_001517045.1 Pseudotsuga menziesii
ATTGATAATCAGCTGGATGATAAAATCTCCACGACGACCTACTAAGTATTGGGTAAGTACATCTCTCTATCTAAGTGTATGCTCACTATAATACCCCACTTGATGTTATAAGTACGAGATTCCCTGTAGGGCCAATAATACGGATTGGAACCCATATCATGAACTAGATAAAACTTTCAAAAGAATAAGTGAATAAAGAGAAGAAATACCTTGACCTTTCCCAAGTATCCGGCTGGTTATACGACGCTCCATATAATATTTCAGTAACAACTCGCTCATAGAATGCCAATGAGAACAAACTAGATATAACTTTCTATTTATAAAGAATGAACACAAAACCGGCTTTCAATAGAGGACGCAACTCTCTCAAAGTCTACATATATTTGAGCTCACTTAATTAAGTTGTTAGATCAATAGTTCTAAAGATCGGTAGCGCTTAGCTTATTTTATTCCCTTAGATTGGATATAGTTCAAGTCAATAGAGACTTGTTTCATTTTTGTTAGTTACGCTATGATATACTGTGCTGTAGGGTTACCAGTTACCAATGCTAGGAAGATGAATGAATCTTAGTCAAAAGTCCAGTGTACTAAGTAGCAACAATATTGAAGCTCCAAAATTGTAACACTTCGTTACTGCCCTCTTCATACCTTTTTTAGATTATACATCTATAGAGTTCGATCGTGAGTCATGAATGCAGTCTCCGAAGTCATTTAAAGGCGGGTCCAAAGTCTCTCTGTGCGCAAAGGGTGAGTTACCGCCTATTCCCTTAGGGGTGAAGGAGGTTGTGTTCAACTATACTATAAAGGTTGAGTGCCCTTAAAAGGTTTAAAAGCTTCTTCTCTTACCCCAGTAAACTTATAAATAAAAAAGCTTTACTCAATCCGGTTCAATGAGATATTCCTCGGCCGGGTGGTACCTCCCAGTAAAGTGCCTACCGTACCTGTTCTTCCTCAGCCATAAAGCTTTGGCTGTCATAGATTGGATTGCACCCACTACCTCTATATTCAGTGAATCAATCCTGTTTGAAATCCAAGTGATTTGTAGTGTCTAATACGTAACCCTTTGCTAGCAATGTTTGCCCATAACCTATATATCCTTATGACCCGGTTATTCTACGGTTGGAGCCTGGAAGAAAGGTTGATCAGTAGCAGCCATTCTGTTCTGAATGTATCTGGTTGGTCTGAGATTCTTTATGCTTGTCTTTTTAGTATGATTTCATTGGTTTGCCCATTCCTATTCGTTGCTTTTTACCTATTCAGTTTTATTAATGAAAAGATGGGCATTTTTAGGGCGGAGAAACCCCAATAAATCTATTACTATAGCATAACATCGCCTGCATAGAGACCAGGACGGCATCTATATACTTTCTTATCCTTAAAACATACTTACAACCTTCACCCAATCGATGAGGTTTTAAAACCCATGTTTGAGCCTCAAAATATACCTTTATACATATATGCCGAAGAGGAGTTTACCCTAGGACATACTCTCTTACTTGTTCCTCACGGGGATAGATTCCCACCCAACCAAGGAAATCTGCCCATTCCCCCTAATTAGTTGCTAGAACTACGGCAGCTGTTTGTGCAGTATACCCTGATAAAGGAAGGTGGCTGGATGTTTTTACTATTCAGTTTTCTTCAGCTGCCGTGAAAGAGAGTGATTGGTTGGTTCGCTGTCCGAGACAGCACCCACACGGGATTTTTTTCTTTATTCCCCCAGAATAGCATGTAATAGAATAGAAGATATATATTACCATTGCTATGATATTCTCCTTAGTTTATGTTTACTTCAAAATATCAGCTATAGCACGAATGACTTTGACCTATGTATATGCTCTGGTTGCTATATAGTTCATTTTTTTTTATTAGGTGTAAAAAATCCGATACTCTTTTTAATTATGCCTTGGCACAACCGATAATAACCCTGTATATATATTATTGCGTGTAAAAAACCCTATACTGTTTTTAAATATGCCCTGGCACAACCAATAATAACCCCCACCCATATATATATATATATATATATATATACTCGAAATGATTTTTAGTGAAACTGTTGGTCCCAGTTTTCCCGTGCGTGCTAGATTCTTATTTATTTGCTGCCGCATTGCTCGTAGGGTGGTTGTTTTATTAGATCCAAAATATCCAAATGATGCCTAGCACAAGTGCTTGCTTTTGACGAGGGAGATGCTTCGCTTACCCATTGCTCTTTCTAATTGCTATTCTCCCTCTCTCTTTAATATGCATGCTACAGCGATGTGGACAATTTATCCTCTATCTTATGCTGGCGGTACAGCACACACCCTAGTTTGCACTGATTTGTCATGTTGCTTAAAGGAGTCATTTGGCTATTGGATGCCCCCCCGAAAGGCCACGTAGTTGGTAATAAATCCAGTTGTCTAACTAGGGATGATTTTTTCTATTTTTGGCTGGTTTTAACCTGTTTCCTGCAATGAATCTTCATTAAATTTTCAAAACTTGTCAAAACATTGCTAGATCTTACAGAGTGTGGGTGTTGAGGTTTTTGTGTAAGGTGATTTCATTTCTGCACTGAAAATTGCCAAACAAACAACAAAAATTACAAGATTTTATGAGTTAAATTCACCTCATTCCGGTGGATGATTTTTGAGCAGAAAAATCAAAATCTTTCTCTAATTAGACAGCTCCCTAATAATTTGATAGTGTTTTAAAAGGCCCCACCGCCCATATGTATGTAGTGTAACTTGGAAGGACTTTCCTTCAATCTTTGTAGGGGATAGCTACCTTGTTTGAATAAACCTTACCAAGGCCAGGTTCACAGAGGCCAGGTTTTCACTAGTGTATTTATCAGTTTTTTAAGCGTTTTCACTAGTTTATTTATCAGTTTTTTAAGCGTTTTCACTACACTAGAAAGGGCGACCACAACCGCCACTCCCAGTACCTTCCTTTACTAGGGGTGAATCTGCTGCTTCTCCTGGATCTGGATCTGGATCTGGTTGGGTGGGAATAGATAATATAGTCAAAAGCCTTAATCAGTACGGTACGATTTAAGCCACTTTCAGGCTAATCATTCTCTCTAGAAAAGGCATTACTGACCTGGCTAATGAATATATCTAGGAAAGGAAGTACAATTAAATGCCCAGAAAGTCCAATTAATCCAAGTATAAAAAGGGTTACATAGAGAAATGGCCAACCATACCAGCAAGCAAGACCAGATATGATACTAACCCCCTTATCCCCTATGATTCTGATTCACCCTTCTCATTTAGGGGAAGAACAATAGCTCACGTAAAACAGACCAGATTTCCAAATTCCTGAAATAAAATTTGATCTACTTTAGACATTTGGTATACTTTTGGCTTTTCTATTTGTTGAATTCTAGCGATTACGCCCCATACCATAATTAACTATGTTGATGCGAGATCTATGCTGATGCGGGTTGACATCCAGTGACCGCGAAAGCACTTACAGACACACACTGTTGCAAGCTTCACTTGTGGCCTACAGCCGTAGACAGCGAAATACAAGGTTAGCCAAACACAAGCTCCTAAACTTCCACCCTGGTACTATAGGTCAATCTCTAAGGAAGGGGAATTCGTATTTGAAGACCAGAATTAATTAGGTAGACTCGGGGTTCTATTCCGGTTTGGTTTTCTCAGGATCTATTCACGCACGGGATAATATCCTTTGGATAACACGGGGACTATTTTTTCTCTATTTTTGGTTGGTTTTTACCAACCAAAAATATTGCTAAATTCTACAGAGTATAGGTGCTTGGGGTTTTTGTATTAGATGATTTCATTTATGCACCTAAAAATGGCTCAACAAACAACAAAAAGATTTTATGAATTAAATTCACTAGATTCCAATTGAAAATCAGCCAAAAAAATAATCAAAATCGTCCCTAATTGGATTCATACCACACTGAACCTTATCTTGCTTTTTATTTGAATATGGTCTTGCCTTCCTCCTGCTTAATTCACAGCTGGCACACAACCTTAAATGGGGATTGGGCCTACTCGAGTGCATAAGGTCCACCTCATGCGTTCACCCTCTCCATACAACTAGGAACGCTGTGGTCTTCTATCAGAAGAGTATCTGGGACTGGCTTTGCTGCTGCTTGCTCTGTTGCTGGTTGTGGTTCTGGTTCTCGATCTGGAACCACTGACTCTAGTTCTTTACTTGCCTTACCATGATAATTAGGTGGTCTAATTTTTGTGCTCCGCCGCCCCAGAGTGTAAGAAGTCTCCTTAAACTTCGCTAAGGGTCAGTTCTTTTCTTGCCCAACCTCTAAGCTCTCTCCCTTCTATTTCATTGATTGCTGAAATTCAGAGATGGTGAGATCTTGCTTCGGCCTGTTCATTAGTTTGTTTTCATGGTGTTGGCGATGTTGAGTGGAAGAGGTGACTCTCAGGTGAAGCTCTTAACAATAGAGTAAAATGGTGACTCTCCCACTAATCATTGAAAGCGTTGAGACTCAGACTTGTTTTATGGCTATGCCAATAGTGTGCGTGATGATCAAGTGAGCTTGTCGTTATTGTGTGTTGGCTGCCCGTTGTTGCATAAAGAAATAAAGCGTCATGAATTTGGTAGGTAACTCGCAGACCGGAGCGTGTGTACAGACTTGTGTCCATCTACTCACGGTCGATCTATTCCAGCGTGGATAGGAGCATGGAACAACTAATGAGAATCTGTCGATGAGTCTAGTTGTTATGAAAATATGTTGTGAGAATTGTCAACAGTCCTATTAGAGACGAGCTAGTGCAAATCTGCTCTTGTAAGTGTAAATGGGATGTTTTTCTTTCCGTGCCTTAGAGAATTACACGGTTGCTCACTCTGTGAGAAATACGCTCTACTCTAAATCTGTTTATTTGGTAAACCTACGAGTGCTGTATTGCTTGAATAAAAACCCGTTGTGTGTGAGCATTGAATGCACGATAGCTTTGCTGGTGCTATAAATCACCGAGCATATATATGTTTGAGACAACAATAAACTTGTAAACTTTTGTAATGGTCTTGCCTAAAGGAAACCTGACATTCAAGCCTATACAAAGGAAACCTGACATTCAACTAGATCTGGAATACCCTATTTTCATAACAACATCAAATATGTCACCTCTAGAATACCCTATTTTCATAACACTCATCAAATATCTTCCTTACTCTACATCTTTTAAGAAAGGAAAATAACTTTTTCTCCAAAAATCCTTCTTTCCATTGATTTTTTTTTATCAGTTGGGCCTTCTTGAAATGAGAGAGCTTCTCTGAAAAGCTTATTAACAATTTTGTTTATTTATCTTGACACATGTTGAAAGGCAACCATCTTAAATTGAATCCTTACTTCCAAATTTTCGATAATAAAAGTAATATTAAACTTTCCAAATTATTACAGCCTTCTTCCTAATTAATTATTAGTTTGAAATCTCGCAGCACTTGTAGACTACCAATAACTATGTCCAAAGTAAGTTTGAATAACAACTAGATTGTACATAACTTTTTAAATATAAAAAATGGACAAAGAGATGTCTATGGATCCATCTTTCCTCTGGCACAAAATAAACCTACATGGACCATGGCATGTCCTTTTCTTGCACTTATCCCATATAAGTACTTTATTTGATAAGGTCAACCACGAAAATATCTTAGTTTTTCTAGTTATTCAAAGTTTTCTCCTATCATCACTTCTTTTCTCCTGCTTCTTTCGACCTTACCTCATATCCCAACTTTGCAGTGTATATTCTTGATGCTTTATTCATAAAACATAGTTTCATCATCTACTTCCTTCAATCAAATGTCTCTTAGTTTCAAATTGTAAGTATGCTTCTTCCATTTCTTTGCTAAATCCAGCGGAGCAGTTGCTTTCCAACCTTTCCTCCAAATATTATTATTACTTTGTAATCTAATGCATCAACAACATTATACATCTACAGATTGTGTAGTGCTAGCTTTAAGGGTTTTGAGAGTCTGAATGAATTTGTACATCCTATTCAAGGATCCTCTCCAATTTTACCCCTGTTCTCTTTATTGATTTTCTCCATCTCCCCGTAATGGAAATTAATGAATTTGTGCATCCCATTCTCTCCACCAATTTCCACAGTGGCCATCTTCCTAGTAATGAAAATGCTTTCACCAAAGCCTTCAAAATAATTGAACCTCTTCCACTAGCCTTCTCCATTGTGTTGATCCAATCCTCAGTAGTTTGTTGAATTAGTTTATGTTTAACCCCATCATTCTGATCCAATCCTTCATAGTTTGTTTTAAATCTAAAAATGCTTGTTAAGATAGTTTATGTTTAAGATGACTTATGTTACTCTTCTGCACATGTTAATGTAAATAATTTATTTTTGTGATGTTGAACTCTAATAGTTTTTTTTCTTCAAATACAATTTTACAGTCTGTGAGGGAGTATTTGAAAAAAGCTTACAGTTCTAAGGTCGGAGCCGGAGCTAGAGCTAAGATCAACAGAAAATCAACTTACGAACGGGCAGAAGCTGCAGCAACTTGGTCGACCCAATTTCGAGTTCTCGTTCTTCGAGATTTTAGAGAGAGACGATATGAATATCTGAATTGGAGACGATTTGCACAGTTGATTGCTATTGCATTCATTTCCGGATTTTTGTGGTTTAAATCAAGCTTTGTTAATGATTCAAGATTGGGAGACCAGGTACATACATTAAGACTTCAACCTTCTCTTTTAACTCATATTATATTTTCCATAGTTTATCATATTATATTTTCCAAGTTTGTTTGGTTCAAGTTTATGCTTAACTTAGGGTTAGAAAAGATTCTCATTTCTCCGAAAATTTAGATGTTTTCTAACTTACGAAAATTTTATAATCCAATTCTATGCTTACGAATTTTTCTCTTTGATAAGTTTTTTTTTTTCAACTTCAATGATACTCCAAAAAAACTATATTTACGATATTGGTTTTGAGTGAGATCTTCAGTTGTATCTTTATAAATAATAGGACATTCATCTTCTGCATTAATTTGTTGAATGTAGAGAATAAATGTGTTCAGTCTGGGATCTTCAATTGACCGTGAATAAAAATACAAATATTATCGAGAAAACAGATTAAAATTTAAGAATATATGTATTGATCATCTTTGTTGAAATGGATTTATGTTATGTAGGTCGATAGATAGCAGTTGTATTGTTGAGATTTATTTTATTATGGTTAATCTAAATTTGAAATAAATAATTATAAAAAATTTCCAATTTAACATTAAGATAATTAAAAACATTACCACTTAACTTATGACCTATAAAATTTCAACTGAGCTATTATAATTATTATGCTACCATAATTAGGATCCCACTCTGCTATTATAATTACTATGCTACTATAATTAGGCTTATAATCAGGCTCCTACTTACTGTATATTGCTTGTTTATTAACATAACAATTCTTTTGTTCCATGTAGATGAGCTTAATATTCTATATAGTTATGCTATGCTTGTTTATTGACGTAACAATTTTTTTGTTCCATGCAGATTGGCTTAGTTTTTTATATAAATATGCTCTGGGGTATTTTCCCGCTTTTTGAAGCCATTTATGTATTCCCGCAAGAGAGAGCAATGCTAGCGAAGGAAAGGGCAAATAATATGTATTCTTTGAGTTCATACTTCATGGCTCGCACTTTGGTAGATGTGCCCTTGAATATGATCATGCCCATTATTTTCATTGTAATTACTGCTTCACTTGCTCACATGAGATTCACTCCAAGTGTTTTCTTTTTTCGGCTTCTATCAATATTCTTAATTGTCCTCGCATCACAGGTATGTACAACTCTTTATTGTGCTTTACTCATAAAGATCATGAAACTAGGAATTGCCTTGAAGTTTTTGTTATTCTTTACAGTGATATGTACAACTCTTTATTGTGCTTTACTCATAAAGATCATAAAACTAGGAATTGCCTTGAAGTTTTTGTTATTCTTTACAGTGATTAACAGATTTTGGATGAAGAAAGCTACTTGATACTTATTTAAAATTCATAAACAAAGAAACCAACTTTTTTATACAAATTAAAATTCATTACAACTTAGATGGGCTTCCATATTATGTTTGAACTTTTTTGTCTCACTTTGATTCGCATTTGAACATAAACTTTTGTAGGGATTGGGGCTGCTCATTGGTGCATTAGTTATGGATGCAAAGAAAGCTAATAGTCTAGCAACAGTTGTTATTGTATCTTTCATTCTTACTGGTGGTCGTTTTGTTCAGGTTCGTTCATTTATTGAATCTTTCACTGTTATGTTCTTTAAATCTTTCAATTTTTTATTAAAAAGTAAATAATATAATCAATTGGTTTATTTTCTTCAGAACGTTCCAAAATTTATCAGTTGGTTCAAATACCTGTCGTTTCTGTATAACGGATTCAACCTTTTGATCAAGATTGAGTACGATCCAGACATGAAATTTGACTGCGCTATACATGATGGGTGCTACAAGTTGGGACTATCACCGGAATTGCAGGGGATGAATTTGAATGGAGTACGAAACGATGTGTTGTCCTTAATTGCTATGATTGTCATTTATCGTATCTTGACATATTTGGCTCTGCGCTTTAAAATGCCTTCGCCTCCTCATTAAGAGATTATTGTTGTTTGATGCAACAATGGATGATGATGTAGTTTATGAATCTAGTATTTGTTAATTGCACATTTTCCTCAAGCAGAGCTAAGATGATATAGATCAGATTAGGATATGGTGTTGACTATTATGTTGAGCAACAACCTTCATATTTTTGGATTCCTCTTTTATTGGTGCCGAAAACATGTAATGATTTCAATGGAGTAGCCTCCCTTCATAGTTTATTGGAAAAAAATAAAAATTAGAATCTGTGTTTTTTTTTTAAATTTCATTTGGAATGTTAGGCTTGCAGGAATGTTTAAGAAGTTAATGTTCAACCCTCATAAAAATTAGAATTTCTTTAAAAAAATATTCTATGGAATGCTAGGTTTATAAATTTCTTGGTTTGTAAGCATCGGGTATTGTCAACCTACTTTTCACTGTATTTGATATTGGCCATTTATAAACCCCCCAAACAGTCTAGGAATTATTAAAAGAAAACTTAAGATTGGACTTTATTGACCTTTACAATATGGAAATTCTTGAGTAATAAGCATCGGATATTGTTAACATTGTTAACCTACTTTTCATTGTATTTGATACTAGTTTATTTATAAACCCCTAAAACAACCCAGGAACTTCAAAATTATTCAAAAAAAACAAAAAAATAGGCTCGCATATTTTGGTATCTACTCTAGATGTATAGTTCCATATTGCTGCCCTACTATATTTTTTTATTACATAATTTTTCAATACTGAATTTCAGATCTTCCCTTTTACATTTGTAATGGTCCAATTTACTAATTTTTGCAAATGATTTAATTATTGGCTAGCAAGCTACAACTTCTCTACTGGCTCATTATCCACGGTTGGGAAAGTACTTACATGAGTTGTAAAACCCATAAAGCCTCATTAAAGGCGCTGAGTAGAGTAATATCCCAAAAAAGTCATTTTCTTGTGAGTGCTTCAATCTCCATTGCCTACTTTTGGAACCTCTTTTCCCCACATTTACAGTGGTCCAGTATAACTTAACATTGTCCAATGCACACAACTCTGTTATGTAGAAGGTTTGAAGAACTTTGTAAATCTTTGGACTTGTCCTTGCCCTTAAACTATTTTTCCTATCCTTTAACAATGCTTATGGTATGGGTTTGTTGCTCCTCCTTGACTCTAAGGGAGGTGTGGAATCTCTTGAACTCTTCCAATTTATAACAAAAAACAACAAAATGGGTCTGTTGGGCTAGTTGACATCTTTTTGTAGTGTGGAATCCCTCGAACTCTAAACATCAGCAAAATCAATCAATTGTGACAGTGACTCCTTTAAGCCAAGGCCTCCTGTAACCGGTCCTCGTGATTCCTTTAAGCCAAGGCCTCCTGTAACTGGTCCTCCAATTATGTTGAAGTCTCTTGTAACAGGTCTTCCAATTATGTTGAAGTCTCTTTAGGTGTATCCAAAGATGGAGGGGTATCTTGCGTCACAGAGTTTGAACTTTGGCAATTTTGTACTTGTCTTTACATATGGATTTTATGTACATTAATTTAATTGTTGTTTTTATGTTCATAGCAAATGGTAGTAGAGCCTTAATATTAGTGATTCTCAAGTAATTTTCCATCTAGGTTTCTTTGGGATTTCTTCTTACCCAATATCTTTATTCAGTCTCTCCAAGTTGTGGGACTGCAAATGTAAGATGAGATTTTGTCGGGCATGTACACACTCATAGACTAAGTAGTCAAATGATGTCCTAAGGGAATCCCTTATTCCACAAACAAAAGGGTTTTATAGGTCAATTTGGCTTTGGTTAGGTTGTGACCTTAAATTAGATACTATTATAATGCAAATGCTATACAACATATGTAAAGTTATGGCACTTATGTGCTCTTCTTTTACTTCTTTTATTTGTATGATTTTGTGTAAGTTATTTTCAATTGTTGTTGTTGTACTCATACCAATTACCAGGGCCTTAAGATTAGGGCTTCTCAAAAGCTTTTTCATTCAGGTTTGTTTGGATTACTTGCCACCAAAAATCTTTTTTCAATGAATAAATGCCTTTGGAGGGTATTCCCTTATACTATATAATATTGTGACAAGGAGGATAAAATAAAGGAGGGATCCATTCCTTCCACTCGTGCTCTTCTTTTTTAGGTGACTGAAATCGTTCTTAAAAAACAACTAAAACGTTCTTCTCCAAGAGGTACTTTCTTGCACTTCCTTGTATTATTCCACATGTTACTCCAATATGCACTTTCTGGCACTTCCTTATATTATTCCACACGTTACTCCAAGATGCACTTTCTGGAAACTCTTGTTACTTCACAAAATTTCATTTTCTATACTTGTTATTTCCCTCTTTCGCTGGAAACTTCTCACCATCGATTTACTTGTTTTTAATCTTAAGCTAAAATCATAGTCAAATTCAAGTTAAAAAAAAGAAGACCAACTTGGTCATGCACACTCATCTTCTTGGTTCCTTTCTAAGCTCATACATAGAAATCCAATGTCAAAGACTTGTCACAAACGTTCCGGTTTGAACTACACGTTTCGATTTCAATATACATGTTCAATACTTCAAGATCTAGTTGCTTCACATGGTGTCAAAGGTCATTTTTTGTTACAAATCCCCGAAGGAAACCGTGACCTATCACCAGAAGGTCAAACGAACAAGAACCATAGATTGAAACAATTCAACGGGGTTAATCAAATCTGGGCAATGAAGTGGAAGTCGACTTGCAATTTTCAATTTATTTCCAAACTAGAGTTTAACATATTATAAATCGGAAACCAAGATCTTCAAATTCACAATATCAAATCAAATACTGTAGATCGATTTTTCCTAGATTCTCGTATTTCTACATATTCATTCTTTTGTCTAAATGCAGTTTATCAACACACAAACATATTTCTTTCATACTTTTCCGGATTCAATAGTTTCAGAAACCCTGTATCTCTATAGTAACTACCATAACGAACAAAGCCCGATGACATCTTTTTGTAGTGTGGAATCCCTCGAATTCTAAACATCAACAAAATCGATCAATTGTTACAGTGACTCCTGTGGCCTCCTGTAACCAGTTCTCCAATTTTGTTGAAGTCTCTTGTAATTGGTCCTCCAATTATGTTGAAGTCTTTCGAGGTGTATCTAAAGATGGAGGGGTATTTTGCGTCACACATTTTGAATTTGGGAATTTTGGCAATTTTGTACTTGTCTTTATTTATGGATTTTATGTACATTAATTTAATTGTTGCTCTAATGTTAGAGCCTTAATATTAATGATTCTCAAGAAAATTTTCATCTAGGTTGTTTTGGGATTTTTTCTTACCTAATACCTTTTTTCAGTCTCTCCAAGCTATGGGATTGCAAAGGTAAGATGATATTTTGTAGGGCATATACACCTTCATAGACTAACCAGTCAAATGATGCAAAAAAGGGTCCCTTATCCCACAAACGAGGAGGTTTTATAGGTCAATTTGGCTTTGATTAAGTTGTGACCTTAAATTAGATATTATTATTATGATTATCATGCAAATACTATACAACATATGTAAAGTTATGGCAATTATGTACTCTTCTTTTACTTGTGTTATTCTGTGTAAGTTATTTTCCATTGTTATTATTTTACTCATACCAATTACTAGCAGCTTAAGATTAAGACTTCTCAAAAGCTTTTCCATTCAAGTTTGTTTGGATTACTTCACACACAAAAATCTTTTTTCAATGAATCAATGCCTTTGGAGAGTATTCTCTCATACTATAGAATATTGCGACAAGGAGGATAAAATAAATGAGGGATCCATTCTTTCCACTCTTGCTCTTCTTTTTAGGTGATTGATCGTTCTTCAAAAACATATGAAACGTTCTTCTCCAAGATACACTTTCTGGCACTTCCTTATATTATTCCACACGTTACTCCAAGATGCACTTCCTGGAGACTCCTGTTACTAAACATAATTTAATTTTCTACACCTGTGATGTCCCTCTTCACTGACAACTTCTCACCATTGATTGATATGTTTTTAATCTCAAGCTAAAATCACAGTCAAATTCAAGTTAAAAAAAAACAATGATCCCAACAATCATTGACAAACTCCTGCATCTACAAAATCACTGAAGACCGACTTGGTCATGCACACTGATCTTCTTGGTTCCTTTATAAGCTCGTACAGAGGAATCCAATTTCAAAGACTTGTCACAAACGTTCCAGTTTGAACTACACGTTTCGATTTCAATACACATATGTTCAATACTTCAAGATCTAGTTGCTTCACATGGCTTCTTGGTTCCTTTATAAGCTCGTACAGAGAAATCCAATTTCAAAGACTTGTCACAAATGTTCCGGTTTGAACTACACGTTTCGATTTCAATACACATATGTTCAATACTTCAAGATCTGGGCGCTTCACATGGTTTCAAAGGCCATTTTTTTTGTTACAAATCCCCAAAGGAAACCGTGGCCTATCACCAGAAGGTCAAACGAACTAGAATAATAGATTGAAAGATTCAACGGTGTTAATCAAATCTTGGCAATGAAGTAGAAGTCGACTTGCAATTTCAAGAGATTATAATAAATCGGCAACCAAGATCTTCAAATTCACAATATCAAATACTGTAGATCGATTTTTCCTTGATTCTGGTATTTCAACAGTTTCATTATTTTATCTTAATGCAGTTTATCAACACACAAACGTATTTGTTTCAACCTTCTACGGATTCAGTAATTTCAGAAACCCCGTATCTCTATAGTAACTACCATAACGGACAAAGCTTGATGAATATCAAACCCCAGGATGAAATCTTTTTGTAGTGTGAATCCCTCGAACTCTAAACATCAGCAAAATCAATCAATTATGACAGTGACTACTTTAAGCCAAGGCCTCCTATAACCGGTCCTCCAATTATGTTGAAATCTCTAAGGTGTATCCAAAGATGGAGGGGTATCTTGCGTCACAGTCTCTGAATTTTGGGATTGCTCAAGGATCTAAATACAAACACATCCATAATAATAGGCTTTGACGAAGTGAGTTTCTTCTTTCGATCCTTGGCTCTGACGAATTTATTTCCTTCTTTCACTGGCAACCTCCCACCTTCGATTGACTTGTTTTTAATCTCAAGCTAAAATCATAGTCAAATGCAAGCTAAAAAAACAATGATTCCAGGAATCAATATGTTCAATACTTCAAGATTTGGTCGCTTCACATGGTATCAAAGGCGATTTTTTTTGTTACAAATCTCCCAAGGAAACCGTGACTTATCACTAGAAGGTCAAACAAACTAGAACCATAGATTGAAACAATTCAACAATTTTAATCAAATCTAGGCAATGAAGTGGAAGTCGACTTGCAAAAGAGATTTCCAAACTAGAGTTTAACATATTATAAATCAGCAACCAAGATCTTCAAATTCACAATATCAAATATTGTAGATCGATTTTTCCTAGATTCTGGTATTTCTACAGTTTCATTCTTATGTCTAAATGCAGTTTAGAAGGTCAAACAAACTAGAACCATAGATTGAAACAATTCAACAATTTTAATCAAATCTAGGCAATGAAGTGGAAGTCAACTTGCAAAAGAGATTTCAAAACTAGAGTTTAACATATTATAAATTAGCAACCAAGATCTTCAAATTCACAATATCAAATACTGTAGATCGATTTTTCCTAGATTTTGGTATTTCTGTAGTTTCATTCTTATGTCTATATGCAGTTTATCAACACACAAACACATTTCTTTCCAACTTCTCCCGGATTCAGTAGTTTCAGAAACATGTATCTCTATAGTAACTATAATAACGAACAAAGCTTGATGAATATCAAAACCCCCCTTCTCGATTTCCTACATTTTAAAACCAAAAAACACCAGGGCAAGTTATTTCTAGATTGAAAGATTTTAAACCGACAACCTTTGCATTTAAACACAATTCTAGTTCTCAAACCGCATTCAAAACATACAAAGTGGATTAACAATATTCGAATCTAATAGTAAATACAAAGCTACACGACTTCTACTCACAGCATAACCTTCTTTTGAAGCAAGGATCTATATATTTAGCAAGGGAAAAATATTTGAACAACAATTCATACATTCACGAGCACACTTTCGTTCCAATACACAATTTCTTTATTATTAAACAATTTCTTTCAACAATCCTAGTCTTGACTCACTTCTTCACTTGATTATACACTAGAGGGTTGTCTTTTTCCCTGGTCCTCTCTTTTCTATCTAACAAACCTTTGAAAGACGTTACTCAACTAAATTCATCTAAGCTTGCTAGATATTTAGTGATTCACACTCAAGGACATTAAACTCTCACAAATATTTTGGACCTCATCGAGGCTCCAATTACAAGTGTCTTAAATTAGTGTCGATGCTATTGCATTGTAATCGCTTGAGTAAGATCTCTCATGATGTTTACAAATGCCCTGGGTGAAGAGGTCCATTTAACTACAAACAACTTCGGATTGCACCCGTATGGATCATATTAATGGTTTTCAATCTCCATGGTGATTTGAGGACTAATGAGTTGAGGATTCAAACTTTGTCATGAACGATCAAGATTACATCCACATACCTAGATCAATTAGTCTTGTTCATATACAAAATTTGGGAATAAGTTTGAAGGAAAAGTTCCTATCATGCGATGAATGATCATGGTTGCACCCACATATCTAGATTAGTGATCCATGGACATCTATGCACATTGGAGAGTCTTGAGGGGAGAGAACCAACCTTTTTAAGAATAGCTAGGGCCTCATTTGTGGATTTAGAACAATGACTCAAATGCCATTGGAGGGTCTTCCCTTGTACTATAAAATATTGCGATAGGGAGGATAATATAAAGGAGGGATACATTATCCCATCGACCTCATGAAGTGTATTATGTGGAAAATTCCATGGGAATAGGGAATAATAAGGGTTAAGATTCCCCCACCCCTCCCAAAAAACAAATTAAAAAAAGGAACATTATTAGTTATGCGTGTGTGTTATGGAACCAACATCTTATTTTGGGTATATATGGAGAATACAAAGGTGAATTGAACTTAAATTTCAGGTGGAAGTCCATAGTGATGACATTCATAAAAATTTCCCTAAGCTCAAGTTTGCATATTTAACACCAAATTCTTGAAAATTAGCAAATAATAGTTTTAAAGGATAGAACTGTGCTTACTGCAAGCAAGTCGTTGATGGTGAGATTTGGATAGTAAGGGATATGAAGAGTCACGAGAAAACCTAGGAAAAAATATGGATAAATTCCAAAGGGGTTTGAGAGGAGTTGGAAAAATGGAGCTAGATCCACTATTTTGACACTTTTTAATCATTTTGAAAACTATATTTGAAGGAAAAAACTGACATGAGATAACAAATGTCAAAAGCTTTTCATAGCCAACATTTCATATTTTCAATAATTTGGACAACTTTGTTCTAGTGAAAATTTTATCGTTTTGCATCACTTAGGAAATAAGGTATTTCACCCAAGATTAATTAAGTACAAATAATGATAAGTTTCCATTTCTAGATAGAAGAAAAAAATGATTGTAATATCATATCATTCGGATGAAGGTTTTTGAGTGTTTGCAATTAGGATTTTTTTAACAGAAACCGAGTAAATTAAATTAGGGAAAAAAAGGTTGTGCATCACTTGAAAATTAGCAAATAATAGTTTTAAGGGATAGAATTGTACTTATTGCTAGCAAGTCGTTGATGGTGAGATTTGGATAGTAAGGGATATGAACAGTCACGAGGAAACCTAGGAAAAAATATGGATAAATTTAAAAGGGGTTTGAGAGGAGTTGGAAAAATGGGGCCAAATCCACTATTTTGACACTTTTTAATCATTTTGAAAACTATATTTGAAGGAAAACTGACATGAGATGACAAATGTCAAAATCTTTTCATAGCTAACATTTCATATTTTCAATAATTTGGACAACTTTGTTCTAATGAAAATTTTATAGTTTTGCATCACTTGGGAAATAAGGTATTTCACCCAAGAATAATTAAGTGCAAATAATGATAAGTTTCCATTTCTAGATAGATGAAAAAATGATTGTAATATCATATCATTGAGATGAAGGTTTTTGAGTGTTTGCAATTAGGATTTTTAAACAGAAACCAAGTAAGTTAAATTAGGGAAAAAAGGTTGTGCACAACCATTCATTACAAAATAGAAAAACATGAGTTCCATGAAGATTTGGAAAGAGAAGAAGGCTAAAACAACTATGTCTATAAACAGTTTCCTGAAATTCCTATTATGCTTCTTGGAAGTAACCATAACATGGGAAGGGTAGATTTTTACAAATTGTTTGTTCAACATGATACAAAAAACAATTCAGAGGCTTACTAGAAAGAAAAACTCTACATCTTCTCTCTTTTGTGACCAAGAGTTGGTTGTGTGACAGAGAATTCTTCCATGGGAAGAGCACCTTCTTCTAGAGAATCATGACAATAGCTTCCTAGGACATTCTAGAATTTTCAACACCTCGTCCTTTATTATTTCCATTGTTCCCATAAGCTCCCTCAGGTCACGCTCGTCGTCATCGATTTTGGAATTGTGGCAGCCGATTTGGTTGGAGATGAACTGTATGTCTGAAGCCATCTCCATGTTCTCCTTAACGCCAACTCCTACAACCTCGTAGACCTTGCGAAGGTGCAACTTGATTTCTTCCAGACCAGACTTTAAACTGGTAGCATTTGCGTCTCCATCCTTTTTCGCCATTGTTCCAATAGAGTCGCTTCAGTCCATTGCGAGAGACCTTCAAACAAACCCTGCAAATGTTGGATGTCAGATTCTTCTTGGTCCTCACACGGATGCTGGATACCGACTTCTTCATGTTACTTGATTACATATAGTGAATGGAGTATGGAACTGTCATCACAATATAGCTCTTCCATATCGCTTATGCGGGCAGGCTCATCGAGACCCCGAAGGACTGTAGAAGTATGGTCCTAATTAATGCTAGCCAGGAGGAGGTACTGACACTTGGCGGGAGGAAGGTCGCGTGTCTTGAGGGGCGATGGGGCTTCTTCTAGAAACTTCAACCATGAGGGGAGCCTAGAATCCATCGAGATATTGCGAAGGAACACATTTATATACCCTTGCTTGATTAGCATTAACAATGTTTCCTTGGGTGCTTCGAGTGCCTTGGTTGGCTAGCTTGTCAGTTAGGCCATTAATTCCCCAGAGTATATGAAAGAAGAGAACTTGAGGTGGAGTATTGAGAAGGAAAATCCTATCATAAATTGTTTTACGAATGGAAGAGCCCCATTTTATAGCCTGTTCTCATCTTCTGGAAAAGCTGTCTTGAGTTGTCGAAGACCATTAGCTTTGAAATGGATTTCCTAGCTATTAGTTCCAACCTGTGGAAGAGTGATAACCATTCCGCTTCATTGTTTTTTTGGATTCTGAGGCCCCAAGCAAATGATTTTACCATATTTCCTCTAGGATCGAAAAATGATCCCCCCTACACCTTCCTCCCCTAAGTGTTTGCAATTAGAATTACTATCAACGCCACAAACAATTTTTCCAGTTCTCATTGATTTTTCTTCTATTGGTGGCATAATAGTGTCCATGGGCCTTGATTGTACCCACACAAGTGCAGAGGCAGAGAAGTTGTGAACTTATAAAGGATGTAACTCTAGATCCAAACATAGATTTAGATTAGAGTGTGGTTGATATAAATCTATTCCAGATGATAATAGAAATTGAAATTAACTCTATGGAAAGTTACTTTTGGTCATTCTAGAGACTTAAAAGAATATAGCTTTTCAACTTAACATAATAAAAAATTGTCTATGTCCAAGATATCCAAAGTGCTCCGAACTTGGAGTAAGGGCTACACGATGGAATCATATGTATAATGAGGTGTAAATAATCCTAAGAGGATATCATAGCTTATGCAATGGAACATTCATGGATATGTGAAAAATTTATTTAATGAGAAATGATACTCAAGTTTGGAGTATTATAACATTGTTGGATAACAAAATGGATAAATGTCATGCAAAAATATAATAGATAAGGGAAGAAGGTTATTTTAGGATAAGCATGAATAAAATATAATGCAAATTTGATTTTAGGTTAAGCAAGAAAAGATAAGGGAAGAAGGTTATTGGTGCCTTTAGCAAGAATTCATGCAATGCATTGACTATGATCAACATATGCAACTGGGATTACAACAAGAGTTATGGTGGCTCTTGATCATGGTAGTTGGTTATGGTATGCAAAAAAAATAATAGTGAGGTATAGGGAACATGGAAGGTACCTATATTGAGAGAATGATAACTTCATGCAAAAAAGAAGGGTGTAAATTCTTAATCCCTCCAGATAGGTAAGAGACACCAAGCATTGGTGGTTACATAGCATGACAGGAATCATGATCATATATATCAAAGGAGTGATTGAAATCCTGGTATAGTAGAGGAAATATGCAAAAGATAAGAGAACATACACTTTATGCATGTGATGGGTGAACCATCTCAGTGGGAAAGCTATATGCATGTTTAAAAGGGTTGCAGGGTATGAACTACAAACTTGTGTATAAAGAACATTAAGTGAATAAGGAACTTCAATCCACTTGGGAGATGTCATTGAGGGAATGTGACACTCCATTATGTGGAATTGTCTTACTAAATTGAGTTAAACTATATCAACTCTCCTCCTGCCATCATGATGGATTCAGAGATTAAAAAACGATCAAGCCGACAGGATATCCCTCTGTCTCCAGCTTGTTTGTTGTTCTACGTGAAAATACTGTTAGAAATTCTTACATCTATTAGATCAAGGGTATCAATTAGTTCGTTGAAGTGAACGCTTGCAGGGTTTAGGTTCTGTATACCACTTTTTTTCTCTTCAAGGTTCCTGATCAGGTTGAAGTCTCCACCAAGGATCCACGGTTTGTCTTCAACGATCTCCTTGATGACATAAAGTGAGTAAAGGAAGGACAATTTCTGCTCTGCCCTAGGAGGACCATAGATATTGGTAAAAAATCCTCTGATTCTGGTGCCTAAGATGTGGAAATATGATGAAAGTGAAAAGGGAGTTGCTACGAAGCCTAAGAGGTTAACTTGTTGGGGATTCCACAAGATGCCAATCCCTCCAGCTGCCTCTTCGGCATCTGTCGCTACTGTCTCACATCCCTTCCATATTTTCCCGGCTATACTTTTTAGCTCTTCTTCCAAGCACTTAGTTCCTTGTAGAAAGATGATTCCATATTTTTCTTTTTCAATCCTTCTTCTGAGAAGATGGATTTCAGAGCACTACTGCAGCCTCTAATATTCCAGGATGTAATCCGCATTGGGAACTTATTGAGTCGAGGGAGAGAGGGCAACATCTATGGTTGGATACTGCCCTGAAGCCACTAGTTGCGCCTCTATTGCTTTGATTCTTTGAACATTTCTTGGCCTTCCCTACGTTTCTTTTTTTATTTTCTTTTTCCCATCTGATTCTTTGAGGGATTCGACAACTACTCCCAAGGACTTCATGTTTTTTTCCTGGATTATCGCCTTCTCCAGCAAGGAGACTTGCTGGGGAGGGATCTAGGCTAGGACCTTGTCAAAGTAGGCAGCTTCAATTCCATCCAAATCCAGATCTCCTATCTCCATATCTTTCGTCTCTGCTCCGTTACATCTGTAGATGTCTTGGTTGTCTCCTACTGCATATTTTGGTGCCGATCTATAGTTGACTTGGTTGTCTCCTACTGCTTCTGTAGGTTTAAATCCATCTCCTTGTCCTGATGGTCTTTAGTCTAGTCAGTTTGCTGGTCTTCTTTGTTACTTGCCTTATCATCTTGGAGGATTTCATACATGTTCTGAGTTTGCACCCTTTTGTTGATCCCTGGTCCCAAGGTCTTTCTTGCTTGTCATTTCTTGTTTTGGGTTTTGATGAACCCATCAACATCTTGATTTTCTTGATCTTTCTTTCCTCCTCGTCTTTTATTTTGCGGGAAGTCCCGGAATAGGTGTCCATGCTCATGGCATCTTCTGCATCTGAACGGGATCTGTTCATAGTCTATTGCCTGAAACCACTCTTCATCCTCCCAGGATAACCCGATTCCATATGGTGGATCCCTAGAAATGTCGAGGTAGATACAGATTTGGGCATATGAGATATACTTCCGCTGTCGGGTTTGCTCTGAGACTTTAATAAAGTTTCCCAGAGTATTCCCTATATCCATAAGAATTTCTTCCTTTTGGTACTCCGTTGGGAGAGAGTACATTCTGATCCAGACTGGGGAAATCGTGAGGTTTTCTTTCTCAGGGTTTAATCTGTCTTTCCATTGCCTTAGGAATAGTCCCACCGAATTGTAGAAATATGGACCATTCTCGAAAATTCGAGTTCTATCTTCTTCATTAAATAAGATTATAGTGAAGAATCATTTTTCCCCCAACTGAAGGTTGTAGTGCCCTTGGGGTTTCTACGTGGTGTTAATCCACCATACCAAGGTCTTTTCTATATGACAGATCCCAAAAAAATTGTCTATGAGGGCGCAATCTTTCATGTACTGAATGTCTTCTTTGACTCTTTCTGATTTAAGTTGAAGCTTTGGCATTGTCTTGGATTTCGGGACACATTGTCATGTCCTTCTTGTTTTCTTGTTTTGTCATTTCCTCTTTCTTAAGACCACTAGAACCTTCCCCATATATGAGCAATTCAGGTGCACTCGCTAGTCCTTTCCCTTTCTCGGTTTCCATTTCCATGATCAGAGTGGGAATTGCGGACGCCTCCTCTAAGGACGCACTCCTCCCACGGTCCCTCTCCCCATGGGGAGGAGAAAGAACCATCTTGAGCCGACCCAGCCAACCTACAAAGCCGCTCTTCCACTACTGGTGTGTCGTAAATCCTTCCGCCTTGGTTTCCTAACCCCCAACCTTGCATCAAGTTGCAGAGCGGGTCACAATTGCAAATTGTTTACTATTCTTCATATGTTTTTTTCTTGACTCTTTTGTCGGACTTCATCACTCCATTTTCCTAATTTAGCCAATGGTCTTTTCTCTATGTTGAAATTTGTCAGTGGCAGAATGAGGAACCAAGTTATATGATGGCTCAAACCACACAATTCAAAGCTTACAATATTGTTAAGACCATGGAATACTTGATATTTAATTTTTTTTATGAATCTTTAACAATTTATAAGATGATAAAGTAGGTTATATATATTTTCTTTAAGAACATTTTAAATGTAATAATATTCAAATAATAAGTGTATTTTCTTATTATAAATTTGATAAAAATAGAAAGTAGTAAAAATTTGAAAGATGAATAAAAGTAGTAATTTATAAGATTAATAAAATTTTATTATGAACGATTATATATATTATATACGAAAAACATACTAAAGCAATACACACCCCAAAATTTTGAATTTATTTCCAAACTACTAATTAGATTCACATATTAGATTCTTTAAATACATCAATGTGCAAACCTATGGATTTTTGTGCATGAGGCAGGAATGGATGTGGTTAGAGCCTAATGGCATTAAAATCTAAATCCTTTCATATATTATTAATTATTCTTTTCCCATTTACAACTCATATGATAATGACACATCAAGCAAGAGATAATTCTAACAACCATCCCACATAAATTTTCTTCTTATATGTTTCCATTCAATACATTAGTGTAGAGTATGTAAAAATTAAAGTGATATGCTGCCATTCCACATTACTCTCAATCATCTAAAAATTAAAGTGGCATGAGTGTTAACTCATTAGTAAGATTCACAAACTTAAGCAAATAGTTTTTAGTATACTTTTAAAAAATAGTGTGAAACATAGCACATACATAACACCATCGAGAGAATAGAGAAAAACAAACATGAATGAGTTGGAAACCTGATACTAAAATCTTATCATAAATAACCCAAACCCATAGCCTTGCCATTAGTATGTGTTGACTCTCATCATAATCTATCCATTTTATGAAGGCTATATAACATAGCATATGAAATGCTAGTTTTACATATGACTCAACTAACATGCTCTTCATAAAAAGAAGAGGTCGCCCACACTTCAAGCTCACCATCATATCATAATTGGAGAGATATAGTCCACTAAAAATGCACCAACATTGAAGTACTATCATTTATCTATAATCTCTTAGAAGCTATGTCGCTCAAAGACCTGCGTAAACGATAAATAAACTCAATAAACATAAAATACCGAAATTTCAAGACAATTAATTATACAAAACAAGCAATTTTGACTGCAACTAACATATATCCTTATCCCAACATTAGTGGGGGGAAAAAATTATAATGATAATCAGTTTGAAGCAAGATCATATCAAATTTGGAGTGATATAGTGATATAGTCAATTAAAAATAATCACTTTAAAGCAACATCATATTAGCCATGGAGTGATGTAGTCCACTAAAAATTCACCAACATTGAAGTGCAACCATTTATCTATAATATTTTATTTCAAGAGAAGCAATGTCGCTCAGTGACCTACATAAATGATAAATAAACTCATAAAACATAAAACCAAAAATTTCTAGCACAACTAATACAAAAACATCTATACTCACTGCAACTATCATATATTCATATTAAAACATTTATGAGCAAACAAGAGCCACGAGGTGGAATTGTCATCGCATTTGGTAACAACTATTGCTATGTAAACTATAGAAATATGGTACTTTGTCACAAATTTGTAACAAAAAGGAAATTATTTTGCCAAAAAAAAATTACTTAGCCATCAAATCTATTTCACTACTTAGCCATCAAATTGATTTTTCAATGTTTTGAGGAAACAAAAATAATTTTAAAAGATGCAAAATGTGTGCTAAGCATCCTTATTCATGATCAAAGATCCAATCTATTGGATATTAAGTCGATATAATTTTTTATTTGAGATTTGGGGTGGACTATGGCCTATGCTTTTTCATCTACGGACTAGGATGAGACAAGTGTACTGTCAAGATTGATTCTATGGCAGTCTTTCAAAATTCAAAACAAACAATTATAAAAATGAATATAAAAAATAACTGGGAGCTAGATGATGAATGGATAACTGGAGCTATGAATGGATAACCAACACTTCATGGGACATAACTAGAAGAATGTGAGTAGAAAATAGGAATAATGTAACCGTTTAACCAGAATAATATGAGGAACCTAAAAAAAATCCAAACACTCTTGCATACCATAAGATCTCTTAACAATTTGATTTCCATACCATAATATCTCTTAAAGATTTGATCTCTATGGCTTGATCCAACCACAAACTATGTGGGTGTTCTAGTGTAATTTTAAATTAAAATAAGGTTCATCAAATGCTTTAAAATTTTTATTTTTATTTTAAAAGTTAAATAAAAACCTTGAGTTCTATAAATAAAAAAAAATATGTATAATTATTTATTTGTAATGAATATATATTTAACTAATTAACTTACTGATTTGGGATATCTTTACATTTAACTAATTAATTCATGATTTTGAATATTTTTAATTTTTATATGCATTCACAACCATTTGATATAAACTTGTTTTTAATAAAAATTGATTTTGAATATTTATAATTTTTACATGTATTCACAACAATTTTATACAAATTTGTTTTTAATAAAAAATTGTCTAACTATACTAGCTTTAGTTTGAAAGTTCAAGCTTATTATATTAGGTTTTGTTGGAAAGTTCAGGCTACATGATTAAAAATAAACACCTAACGACCTATAGATTAAATCAGAATGAAAATATATGTTCTGCTTTCTACATAGCCAAAATAAAAAAAATAAGCTATTAAGCTACATAACCAAACTAAAAGTAAATAAATTCATAATTCATCATTATGAAACATGTTCGTTGACTTCTATGTTATTCTATTTAAATTCCATTCCTGTTAAAAAAGAACTGGGGAAAATAATAACCCTTGAACGGGTGAAAACAATAAGCGTACACTTAATTCATGGTATAACAATGAACAGGTGACCGGTGAAAATAATAATCACAAACATCTTTTATATTAAGAAAAAATAAATAAGAAATAAATTATCATTATTTTTTTTAAGTTAATTATTTATTTTGTGTACTTGAAGGCCTATTATAGCTTAAGTCGATTACTTTGGCTCTTGTGTCACTTCAAGACCCACCTATGGCGGCGATTCATACAAATTTGAACACCGAATTTAATTTATTACTTTAATTTTAAGACCTACCAAAATTTCGGTAGCTAAAGTCGATTAAGTTGGCTTTATTTTTTTTAAAACCTATGGTGGTGATTCATACAAATTTGAACACCTAATTTAATTTATTAGTTTAATTTTAATAGCCTAATCTATAGCCTATGCTCCACACTTGGAAGAGAGACTTTGGGTAAAGCTAGCTGCTAATTTCATGATAGAGGGTAAGTGTAATCAATACATATTTTATAGGCAGTATTTAATGCCTTTATATAAACATGGTTAGATGTGATGCATCATGATATCCATTAGTGTATCGTTTAACACTCCACTAAATACATATTAATCATAAAGACTGTAAAAAAAAATAGAAACAAAAACTGATAACTTATTTTGCTGGAAAAACGATAAGTGCACAAATTGTCATTCAAAGTATGTTTTTTGCTGGAAAAATGATAAGTCTCAGGTAGTCGTAGTGGTAAGGTATTAGAGTTTGTCCTCCTCTCCCCATGCCAAAGGAAAGTCATTGTCATTGTTAGGTTAGGAATGTGATTCCACTATGTCTTACTTTATGGATTAATGAAGTTCTTTAGCTAAGGGGATTAAGCAAAGAATGATATGTCCTCTGAGATATGTCCTATGTTAGTTATAAGTAAATGAGGTAAATTAAATAATCTAGTATATTCATTGGTTGTTTACTTATCTCTACATCTAGAAGATTCAAAACTAGTAATGAAATTTTAGATATGAATCTACCAATGGTTTTGATGCTGGCTGGAGCATCATTGGATTATGGGTTATGGAATTAATGGCTGGAGCATCATTGGATTATGGGTTATGGAATTAATGAAAAGAAATGTAAGTCCTCTTAGACGGGGAAGCATATCCACCTGTACATCAAACTCAATTAATATAGATCGACCACATTCTAGCGTTATGAGCCAAATGAGCTTTATTTAGGCTTAGGGCATCCCATTTGGCACAACTGGTCATAAGATTAATGATTAGCATTTTGTTTTAGTTGATTTCAGAATTCAAGTTCTTGTGCTAAGTAAAAAATTGTTCAAACAATGTTCACAATTCAAGTTCTTGTGTTCGGTAAAAGATTGTTCAAGTTCACAATTCAAGTTCTTGTGCTCACTAAAAGATTGTTCAAGTTTTTCAGCCCAGTTAAAACTGAATACAAATATGTTTGAATTTTACCTTTTTATTTATTTGAGATTGAATAGCTTTCTGTATATTGTGGCTTTCATAGCTCCTAGCATATTACGAGATTTCAACCAATGAAAGAAAATGTAATTAAAACTTATTATTGATAAGTAAATATTTCTGGCAAAACTTTTTGTGATGGAAGGATAGAAATCCAAAACTTAAAAAAAAATAGTAAGACCAATAAAATTGCCACCAAATTCCAACCCTGCTAGTGAAGAGAGAATATCTGAAAATCCCAAAAAAAGAATAATTCTTAATCAGAGTGTCACATACCCCAATTTTGTAAAATAATGTTAATTATTTTAATTACATTTCCTAAGACATTATGTTAAATTTAATGTAAAGTAGGAATTGATGACTCAGCAGAGTCAAAAGAAGTGGAATGTAATTCTGAATATTTTATTATTAATAAATAAAAAGTGGAGACAACAGCATTGGGAGAGCTGTTAATAAGAGGTTACTAGTCAAACTGGTGGAAGGAACTAGGTGGAGGGCAAAAGACAAGTGGCAGCATCCTCAAACACTTCCTAAGTTGCAGGTGGCAACTTCCCTATATTTGGGGTCATGATCCCCCAAGAAAGTGGGATCAGAGCAGGTGGCTCAATAAATGACAACTAACCCAAAAAAGACCTAGGCAATCTTTTAGAAAGTACCCAATGAATAGAGCTGAGGTTGCTCAGATATTTTCCAGAAAGAGGAATCATTCAGGTGGAATGATATTCAGGAAATTCATTGGGGAAAAAGGGAAAAACAGTAAGGAAGTTGTTCTGAGGGGAATGCTGCAATAACTTGGTTTATTACAGCTTGTTAGCTGGGAGAACTTATTGATAAGTTCAGGATTTATACTGAGTTTGAAGACTGGTATTTGACCATTGCTGCACCTAGTTCCAGCCAGGGAGACCAGAGCAAGCTCGAGGGTCCCGAGGAGTCGCTGTTTGAGCGCTCTCCAGGAGTTGGTAGGGAGGAGCGACCTCCCATTGCTGTTGTTGTCCAAGTTCAGCAGGTTCTGTCACTTAACTGTCTTTGTTTTTAATAACTGTGAATGGTTGAATGTTATGTTCGTAGTTTTTGATATACAGAATTAGTTGGTTTAGTGATGTAAATGTTTTTAGTTTATTAGTAATAGAATCTTTTGATGAAAAATTAAGAACCCACTGTGTTTTTCCACATCTGGGTTTACCAGACCGTACTCCAGCACAGGGGCAAAATTATAAAGAAAGATGATATGATGATAATATAAAATAGAATATGAATGGAATTTCAGAGTGTTTCTTTGTATGATTTTAAAAAGAAATATCTTATGTATCAGGGAATTGTATTAACCTGTAATGAAGAATGTTAAGTCATTTAGAAATAGAGAAGTAAATGTTATTGTTCACTGATAGTAGTATGTTCAAGAAGAGGAAACAGTATTTGATATTATAGTTACTTCTTTGTTGCTATTTGATATTTGAATAGCAAAGAAGAGTATAATAGTCCATTAAAGTAGAGTTAAGTCAGAAAAGATGCTGTACAGATTACTTACTTACAAATTAAATCACTGCAAGTATATTATTCAATGGAAGAAATAATAGCTATAGTCTCTATTTATTTTTACAGGTACTTAGTTACTATCAGAATTTACTTTGGAAAGTAATATAATTTCTTTATTTATTTCTATTCTATTTTAGTTAAGTTTTAACAAAACATACATATGCTAGTTTATATTTTTTTAGATGTTATCAGTGTAGGACTTGATTAGTTCTCTTACCTTCTTTATAATGTAGTTTAAACCAGACAATATGGGACATAGAGAATATGTCTCCCAAGTATATAGAACAGTAAGTATAATAATAATACAGTAATAAAATACTAAGTTTATTTACGTTTATGAATAAACATAGGATAAGGGTATCAGTTTTATAATAAAACTCACAATTATTTTATATAAAATAAACTAAGTAAAAGTAACAATAGAAGCTATAACACTTACAGGTAAGACAATAGTCTTATACTATATATCTTCTCTATTATCTTATATTCCTTCTATTATATATGTTGCATGGATTAAGCATGCAGACTATGTACTAATTACAGAAACAGTATCATTTTAGATTCAATATTAAGAAATAAAAGTATAACTTCTATACCTGAAAGAAGAGAAGTAACTGTTAGTTACTGAAGTACTCCATATAGGACTTTAAGTGTTTTATTTTATCCTTTAGTAAATTATATATAATAACGATGACAGATTTTATAAAACACACTAAGTATAAGAATGCTGTACAGGAAACACCCTAATAGTAAATTATAAAACTATTATGAAAATAAAATTAAGAATATTAATGCACTATCATTATTTTAACAAAGTGACAGAATGCTTAGTTTATTAAGCTTAGGCAAAAATTTATACCACCTAACTACAACCTCATAATTGAATAGAGGTATGCTATAAGTAAAAGACAAATGCTGTAAATATTATGTTACTGCCAAGCCTCAATTATTAATTATAACATAAACAAGTATATAAATTTCAGTACTGAAACATAAACAAAGAATATAGAGAGGAAAATAATATTAACAATTATTATAATGGATTTAGGGTAAAACCCTATTCATCCAGAATATACAAAGTTTAAAAATGTAAAACCCAGTTCAATAGTTTTACTCACGGCTGTACTAAAAAATTACTTAAGGAGGCTTTTACAGCCTGTGCTTTTACATTAAACACAGTAATTTTTACAAAAGCAAATTGTACACTCATGGCCGAAGCCGGAGGGCCCTACGGTAAGCGAGGGTTTTAACAAACTATGAAAAACAATGAAGTAATCAACCAAAACCCTTGAGGGTCTTTCAGGCCGCAACAACCAACCCTTATTACCCCATAAGGGTTTGCATAAGGTAGAACAGCCATGGAAGAACCAGGGCTTACCGTGGCCTTTTATCGCCGTAAGTACCTTGTACTCACTGCGTAGAAGGAGAAGAGAGACAAGTCGTACCTGCACATTCATCACATCCTACTGTTAGATATGATTTATATTAAAGGCAAAGAGTTTTATAAACCAGGAAATGTGTAGTAAAATAATAAGAACACGAGTGATATTCTTACCTCAATCATATTAGAAAGATAAACACTGATAACCAGTATGTTGCGACTAGCACGAGAAAGAGGTCTATCTTCAGCTGCAAGGGAAACGACAGTGCAATACTTCATCAACTACGGACAACGGAAGGTTCTAGTTCTCGACTGACAGGGTAGAAACCCTGAAGCCGTGTTGTTACTCTATACAAAACAAAAACACAGTACCCTGTGCAACTTAAGCCACGACTCTCTGAATGAAGGAACTACACTCGTTTGGAAACTGAAGAAGAAGGCGGGGAAGGAATGTTACAGTAAGGGTTCGGATAAGCCACTAAGGCAACAAAAAAACCAGAAAGGAGAAAAAATGGCTTACGACTGACAGCAATGCTAGGGCACGGTCTCGTTATTGTGATTCTGGACATGCTAATAAGAGAAGGAGTAAGCCAAGACAGCCACAACCTTACTCAAGTAGCAGAGCGGCTGAACACTCTGCGGGAGAATAGCAAGAGCCTGAAGGCAGTGAAAGACTAATGAGCTAGGGTTAGAGATAACTCTTTTAAACTGACGATGCTTGGCCATCAATAAGCCACGTTTCCATGCAAATATTTGCATACGATGGGTAATTCTCTATAGTGTCGATGAGCCATCACCAAGCGCAATTTTATCAATCATTTGGATGAGTTCAAAAGGTTCAACATTAATCTCCAGCCAAAGTCAACCTATCATTGCATTACGATAACAAGAACTCGTTAATATATGTACAAACCCTGTATCATAGCTCACTATTGGTGTAAAGGTTAAACAAATCATTGTGAATACATTATGGTATATCATTCATACAATACAATCAAGTTATGACACTATGTTCATTGTGGGTATTGATTAGCACCACGACTTAGAACTTTATAACATGTTATTGCTTACATAGTAAATAATTAATCAAGGTTATGCATGATAAGAGTGTTAAGTTCACAACATAACTTTTATACAAGCTTGGAATGGGTGAGGTAAGGGTTTACAGGAGTTCTTCTCTAGAGTTAAATTCTTAAACTTGTTATGACTTGGTCTAGTCATGACCTTCCTATTTTGTCAGTTAGTACTTGCAATCTTAAAATAGAATAATTTTTGTAACATGATTTTAGAAGGAAAGTGTAATACATATGGTTAAGTAAGAATAATACTTATGCAAGTATTCCACAAACATCTATAATATAATTATAGAATATTCCAATGGTTGATAACAAGGAGGATTGTAGATTCAACTATAAGTAATTATTTTATTAATAACGTTAACCCTTTTGGCCTTGCCATATTTATCTAGGTGTGATAAATACATACAAAAGGAAATAGTAACCAATTATTTTTAAGGATAATAATCTATGGAGAATAAGCCCCTTTTATATAAATAAAAGGATAGAATAAAAACCGGTTACAGTAGGTTATCTATCAGACCTAAGTTAAGCTTTAATATGCTTTAAATCAGTTGTAGTGTAAATAAGACTTGGTGCATCAGCATGATTATACCCCTATCAGTGGGTAGTCTGAATTTTGGTAACAGTAAATTGTAAACCCCTTATTAATACACTTTACGATGTAAATGTATTTATGCATTCTTAAACGTAAACTTTTGATTTTACAACATTGCCATTTCGTACTCTACTTGTAAGTAATTTTAATCAAGATCTTTTGACACTGACAACTATGATAGATATCGGAAAGTTCAATAATCTTTAATAAATATAAATCTATCTCTACTAGAAAGAAGAACAGATAATGGATTTACCTCAACAAGCATTGATATGTGCTTAACAATTATTGTCTTACTGAACTTTTGATTTGCAACAAAACTTGTACATAAAGACCTTAGAATTTTTACATGCAACAACCAATCTTCTTACCTGTAATCTGTAAGGACAGGAGAAATTTTCTGCATTAGCTCGAAAGCTAAGTAAGCCCAGTTTTTCATGACAACCCCACCTTATGGTCGCAAAAAGAAACAAGTCAGTAAACTGAAAAGAGCTGTTATATCACTTTACATAACTAACAGATGAATTCAAATAACAAGCTGGTAACATATAACTAATTAAATGATTAGTTAACTGCATTTATGTTAATGTTATGCAAATTTAAAAATTTTAATTTTTTCGGAAAATTTGGGGTTTTGACACAGAGCGACCAGAGGCAGATTTTAGGGTTACATGAGAGGGCGATGTAATTCCTAATTTTGGAACGTGGACGAGCTTGGAGTGGTTGGCAAGGTTTTCATAGTTATACTATTAAATTTTAATTCTTCATGGATCCCAGTTGTTTCATTAATTCCTATTCGGGTTAGATCCCAATTATTTCATTAACTCTTGTTCGGGTCAGATGGATTTAAAAATTCTTGGAAAGAGAATTAATTGGTATCAGCACCTTCTGGTACGTTGCCAGTTGTGTCTGCATGCTACATGACATTGCACCGATTCTTCTCAGGAATTCAACAACTGTTTTTCTCTTCTACCCAGACACTTCAAAAATTCAAAGCATGAATTACATGGGGGATGACATCAGTACATCTTGTCGCAGATCTTGACTCTCTTTAGTTGACCTGATCATCTGATGTCTTTGTAGTGTCTCATTTTATGATGGTCTCCATCATGTAGTATGATCCTACTTATATCATATATATGTTTGCAGCTTTCCTGTACTTTATATAGATATTGTATAGATCGTGCAGTTGTAAGGGTAAGGTAGTGAAGGAAAAAAAACAATACATGACTGACTTTTCCCGTAAAAAATGTGTAATAGCAGGTAAGGCAGTGAAGGCAAAAAACAATACATGAATTAAATTGGCTTGTGGGTTTTTAAATAATAATAATTGTTATGAAGTTTGTCAAATATTTAGAAAAGGTTAGCTATACTGGTTCAGTAGACTTTAAAGATACCTTGGTATAACATTGACAATATAACAAGGATTGAAGAAGATATCATTAGTTTTCTATTTCATGGGATCAATTCCTCCTTGACTGATTTTACAATAATATATGGAGCTAAGCATGGCTGGGAATACTCCTTTGCTGACATTATTACTAGTATTAGATACTGTGTTATCCATAGCATTACCATACCTTCTCTATTCATTGTCATTGCAAGTTGGTTAATTTTCAGCACCGGTTTGGATTATGATGTGTTTGGGAGGCCCCTGCCAAATGAGTATTTCACAGAAAGCCGACAAGAGGTTCCATTAGTAGCTAACCGTTCCGTTAGAGAAACTGGATGAATTTACTAGATCTTTTTAGGAGGCACTAATGACTACATATAAAACTTATCCAATTTTTACAGTTAGATGGTTGGCCGTTCACTGGCTATCTGTCCCTACAGTTTTTTTCTTGGGATCAATATCGGCAATGCAGTTCATCCAACGATAAACTCTATCTAAAAAAGTATGGATAAACCCTATCCCTACAGTTTTTTTTTATAAAATTTTTGTACAATAGAATTAATACAATCTACTCATCTATATATATCATAGCTTGAGGTGACTATCATTAACCAAATTATAACTTAATACTAGCTATTGAACTTCATTGCTTTTATGAAAAACAAAAAAAAGTATTATAGTGTAAACTATCTGTGACAAAACTATATGCGACTTTATATTTTAAAGCATGACTTCTAATTAAGAAAACTTTTCTCAATTAATAACCATAAGCATCTTATTGTAAAATTAAAACATAATACCAGCTATTGAAATTAACTGCCTTTATGGAAGAAAAATAAAACGTATTGTAGTCTGTACTATATGTGACAATGGCGTCACCATCTTTCACGTTAGTGATGCAACAATCAAGGCTGGTCCTTTTGCAACAACCTAGAAGAAGATGACGTTAAGAAATTTTAATTTCTATGAAACCTCAGGAGAAGTTACAATAACAGTGATTTTTAGAGTTACTGTGGAAATGGTAATTCTGTGGAATTAGCAATTCTCTCCATGATGCTACTTTGGGGAAATGACCCTGGATCATTACTAGATTAAAACTTTGAATAAATTTCTTAAAAAGGAACTTAAACTTAAAGGAAGAGCCGTATAAATTGTACAATTTGTTTTCTGTGTATGTCCCATAAACCATTTCTCGTTTCTAAGCGCAACGGTACATAAAATATATGCATCTTTCCATGTAACTATTAAAGATAAGATGATGATATAATAACAGCTTCACACTATTTCAAGATTTACTTACAGTCTAGCTTTGAGTTTTCTTTGTTTGACCGAATTCTTAGCACATAAAGAGATGATTTAAGTCCGTTACAAGCCATGCCTGTTAGTTTTGGAGAAATTCACATTGGCTTAATGCAATCTTGCAGTCTAGTTCTGAGTTTTCTTTGTTTGACCGAATTCTTAGCACATAAAGAGATGATTTAAGTCCGTTACAAGCCATGCCTGGTAGCTTTGAAGAAATTCATATTGGCTTAATGCAAATCCTCTAGGTTTGTTCCAGCATATTTAAAAGCTCAAGTGTAATTCAATATAAAGATTAACTGTAATCCAATGACTTTTTATGTCAAAGTTAATGAAAACTTAATTATATGAAATGCCCTCTTTCAAAGAACTTAAAAAAAATTTCTATATTTTTCAAGCATTTAAGAATGCACTACCTCAAAGCTATAGAAAATACTAAGAATTTAGTTTAAAGATACATATATTCAGTTCAGTTCAGCTCAAAAGGTCCTGCTATATTCAGTGAATTCATCTCAATATCAAATAAAATCTGGTTGTTTAAAAGGTGAGACGACAAAATTTAAGCAAGAAATTCACTCCATACAAAGAAATTAGGTAACATCAACGAAATATAAGCTTGAAGAAAATGACACAATATCTTGATTTTTTCAATAACTGGAATAATTTACAACAAACTTCAAACTTTCCGGTCATAAAAATACTTAATGATTCAAATAACACAATATCTTCTATAACTAGAATAATGTACAACAAACTTTAAACTTTTTGGCCATACAAATACTAATTTATATTTATTACAAAACTTTAAACGCTTTCTTCTTTATATTTTCTCTTATCCGGTAGATATTAATCTGGTTAACATAGAATGCCTCCGATAGCAAAGCAAATCACATCTCTTAAGAAATGCTTAGGATCAAAATTTAGAAGAATTCTTAGGCAACATCAATACTTTGGCTTCCATTTCTTCAACTCTTTTCTACCCACAACCCTGCCGCTTCAAACTGCGAATACCGAAGTGATAAACCTTTCTGGTATAAATAAAAACTAAAACTTAATAATTGGAGTATACTTAAAATTAAGGAAGGTAATTCAATAGTGCATAAAGTGAAATAATTAAAAGAACCCTTTCTCGTACAATGTCAATTATCTAGCCTTTGGGTGATAACTTTTGGTAATTCAATAGTGTATAAAGTGAAAGAATTAAAATAACCCTTTCTCGTACAATGTCAATTATCTAGCCTTTGGGTGGTAACTTTTGGAGGAAAACAATTTAGTGAGTAATGGCTCAAACAAATTTATTAAACTCTCTTTATCCCACCCCACCTAGCCAAACCCCACCTCAGGTTTTGTCGAGATTCTTCAATACTCACAACAAGAAAATTATAAGCTCATTACCAAGGATGAGAGAGTCGTTAAGGCTGATAACTTGTTAAAAGTGTACTCCCAACCAAAAAAAGTAAAAACAAGTACTATATTTTGTTTAACTTGAATAACATACATACACATTCTTTACATTCATAGTTCAAAGGTGGGTTTCAATTGAATTGGCATGAAAGTGAGTTTTAATTGAGTTAAAATATATTATTTGCTTCAGAATTGCAGTAAACAAGAATCCTATTGCCCATTATTCTTCTCTATTTCGTGCATTCACTTACAATTTCTTTGGACGATGCAACCCAGGGAAGGATTCATGCACGCCAACCAAAAATTAATTTATTTATACCATTGTTAATATGAGCGTCACCTGGGGCACACCAACAACATCACCTCCACCAAACCAATAGTAGCCTAAAAAAATACAATTAAATAAAAATTGAATTGAATAATACAAAACATTAGTCTAAACTTTCATAATTTGTAAAATTGCTCTCATGATAAACCACCAATTCGCCAAATTAATGACTAAATGCATTACCAATTGATAATGATTAAGGACTAAATACACGACCAAACAATGGAAAATATACTACTTTTTGATGGCAATTTATGACTAAAATGACTAAAATCAATGGCTACAATGACTAAATAAATGGCTAATTAAACAACAAAATATACTACCAATAGATGAATTTAGAGCAAGCAATAGATGACTAAAATATTTTAGTCATTAATTTAGTGGTGAGTTATATGATTGCAAATATAACACCACTTGTCATCTTAGCATAATTAGTTATTTATATGTTGAATTTAGTAGTTTTTTAGGCATAAATTTCTCTTTTCTACTAATATCCACTCCTTGACTCTTGCTTAGGTATGGAAAAAATCTATAACACTATAAGAATGGAACCCCTTCTTTTTCTATTGGACCAATATTTTACAATGTCATGATAACCATATAGGGTTAGATTCTAGGGTTTTTGAATGCGTCAACTCTTGATTAGGATTGGGTTTTTGTACCCTCTAGAATTTTCTTGAAAGTCCACACATGACTAGATCCACATGTATTGGTAATGAAAGTGGACATGAAATCCACTTAGTACCATGGAGGTCAACAAGATATGTCTACTTGCAAGATGCATAACTTCCTCATATGAACTATGATTGAGATGATATTCACATCGTTGGAAACCTCTCAAAATGTATAACAACATCAGAAGGTTATTAATCCCAAATATGAAAAGTAAGTCTTGCCCCTAAAATGGTTACTACAAATCAATTCATCCAAGTTTTCCACTCATAAAACACCAAAATATATGTCAAATTATATATTGACCCGTTTCATATTATTGTCCCACAATGCATTTATGATGTACAAAAACATTACTAGTGATGTACCAACAAGCCCATAATAATTTTATATACAAAACACACAATTATATTTTTATAATATCAAGTAGCACCAAAGATGATGCCATTTAATTTTATAAAGAACACCAACAAGTATAGAATACATTTTTATATGAAACATCCTTAACAATGCATTTATAATATCGAGAAGTGTTGAGTATGGTGCCACCTAATATTTTAAAGAGCACCAAATAAATTTGGATATTTTTATTTTTATTTTACAATTTTATCGATGAAGGCTCTGTAAAATTATGCATTGCATAGTGGTGTAAGTCGAACAACATGAACATATCATATGTAATTTTTTAAAAGAAAAGAAAGGAAAATTTAAGGCCAATTTTACATTTAATCCAGTTAAAAATGTCAATGAGTTAACAAACAATTTATGGTATTTTCTCTACCAAAGATGTATGTTGCTACATAGATAAAAATGAAAATATGATGCAATTTTGCAAAATTAAAAAATGAACCAAATCCAACAACTAAGTGAACAACTCACGGAATGTGGCGAGACAATAACAATGACAATGGGATTAACATGCATGGATGGTGAGCACCAATGACTATATGGTTGGAAGCACAAGGAAATGCAAAAATGAAATAATAATTTTGTATTTTTTTTTAGTTTTACCCTATCTTGATGAACTTGAAATTCAAGTGCACCCATGCGTTTAGGTGTTCCTAGTCCACCATTAGATTTTTAAATTTTGTGGATATGTGCATTTTTTAAGGCACACTAATGCATGACTAGGTTATTAAGAACACTGATTAGTTTTTTATTTCTTTAAAATAAAATTCTATATTCTATAACAAAATTTATAAACTTAGTTAGGTGTTTCCTACATATAGGCATACTACCACACTTAGTTTCTAATGACACATCAATGTCTGCGATGCAACAAAATATTGAAAAATTCATCAATGCAATGCAAGGTACACATCAAAGTGCCTTCTATGGATGCACATCGATATATATATTTTGTATTTTTCAAAATAAAAGCTAATCTTTCTAAGAAAAATGTCTAAACTCATTTGGTGCATTGTATATAGTAATGTGTCGGTGCACTTACAAGTTTACAACACTAAGATTTTTTTAAATCAAAATAAACCCTTTTTTCCACGAATTAGTTATAACAATAGTTAAGGCGCCTAATTATTTAACACACTCATTCACCATATACATGGGCACACTAATATGCTTTATATGTTGTAAGAGCACTAATTAAAATACCTTCACTAAAACCTCCATGTTCCCACCTCTACTATAAACGGATAAGGAAGACATTTTGAGAGGTTCTACAAAAAGCTTTGCTAGAAGGCGTTTTCCTTGTATTGCTAAGAAGAATAATCAAAATATCACAAGAAATAAGTGAAAACCTAAGAGAGAAGGAGTATTTTCATATTCTTGGAGATCAACACTCTCCAGTAGATCATCAAGCCAATGAAGTGGTGGTGCTAGGTGAGGCATAGTTAAGAGTAAAAGGTGGGTATCATTATAGTATTTCATCCCCTATGAAGTCATCCTTAGCATTATTATCCAACTTATCCTGAAAATCCATGCATTCAAGGTAGGTTGACAAGTGGCATGGCATGCCAAGGAGGGAATTCTCATAAATCTCAAACAAGTGGTGGTACCATTGTTCATAGTTGGAAGTTTTACCTCATTACGGATTCTAAAGTGATGGGAAGCATGATTGAATATAGTATAATTTTTAACCTAGTGAGCAAGTTTTCCTCTCTAGCATGTATTTTGCATATGTTGTAGCAAGTTTTTCATCCTATCCAATCTCTTCAAATTTGATAAATGAGGGCGATGTTGGGGTATAATCCATCACCAATGAGCTCAAAGACATTCCCAAGAGTTGAGTAGAAATTACTATGAATGGATCATATTAAGAGGAATAATGTTGAATTGTAAATGCAACTCATAACAATGCTCACAAAGCAAGATTGTCGAGTTAAGGAAGGGGGTCAAGAGAAATTTGTGATATGTAGCATAGGTTTAGGATGCCCTATTGGTGAGGAAATAGGGTGGATGGCATGAGGAATGAGAATAAAAAGTAAATATTGAGGACCAACTATCTAGTGGTGATGCATCATTAGAACTTCCTTATAATTTGAAAGAAATACAGATAAAGAAAAGTCCTTTATATTAGACATAGAAAAGTGAAATAAAAAATTGAAGCACTTAAATCTAAAATTGAAGCATTGCATAAGATGGTGGCACAATTAACAAATGAAAGAACCACAGGAAATTAGGGATATTACCACTTACGCAATCTATTGGATCATTCATATAAATGCATTGAGGAAATTTCAATCTAATAGGAACATGTTCTAGAAGGTATCATGTACTTTGACAGGGTTAATGAGTTTTCTTTCTCTTAAGTCAATGTTAAGAAGGAAACCTCAAGTGGAGATGATAAAGCTTAATTTATAATAATAGTTTGAAATGTTTTGTAGGTTTTTGCTACTTTTAAATTAATCAATATGTGAGGTAGTACTCTGTAAAGTATTCATAAATAGTTACTTTCCATTTACAACTTCTAATCTCAAATCGTCTTACCAATTGCTCTAACCCCATGGGAAAAATTGATATTATTGTTTTAATAATAAAATATATTTAAAATTAATTTTAAAAATATTAAATTATAATTATGTTTATTAATAATTTTATATGTTTAAAGGCTAATTTCAAAAACTATATTATACTTAAAAGTAAAAGTAGAAAATAGAGATTTTTTCACACTTTAAAAATAATATAAGATATAAAAAATGCATATTTAACTTTTGAAAATTATTTTAAAGATAACATAGGAGAAGATTAATAATATTAATGGTACTATTTCAATATAAACATATAGAGTTTTTCAGGATTTAAAGGAGCATTCATATATTAATAATGATAGAACACAAATCCACATAACAACACATTTAGCAATGTTTACATGGAAAACCCAAAAACCAAGAAAAACCACCATAATATATCTATTATCACCCTTGACCTAAATTGTCCAAGCTGAGCCAAGTGAGACAACCACCACTCACCTCCAAGCCACTTTACAATGGATCCTTCTCAAGCATTATAAAGGCTTCTTTACATGCAATACCATGGGGCCATCAATACCATGGAAAATACCATGCGCTACAAAAAAACCATATTCCCAAAAAATATGTGCTATACCTCAACCACCTTTGACTCATTACCAAGTCAAGGTTAACCATAACAATCCCCCCTTTAAGCTTGTGATGCAGAAGCATCCTGGCATGCCAACAATGTGATATGTTGGTCACATGCTGTGGCATATTTTGGGTTTTGATGAGTCATAAGTCTGTTAGCGGCAGTAGGAATGATGGCGGATCATGACTCTCTGCATGGAGATCACGCCACCGTTTGTTTGTTGAGATATGGGCATTTCCATTATTCTTTGTATTTATTTGTTTTTCGGTTGCAGGTCCACTCAATGTAGGGGGGTTACAATTTAGCTTAAATAGGAAGATTAGAGAAGTAGAGGGGGTCTTTTTCTTTAGTTATTCTCTTCAACATTAGAATTTTGATTTTGTAGAGAAACGGATAGACCCACATCTGGTTCCTCTTGTAATTATTTTAAGAGATTGAAGAAGAGGGCCGAGCTGTGTGTTTGTGTGGTTGCTTAATAGGAAGAGTAGATGTGTGTTTGTGGTAGTATTAGCCTCTATGCATTTACTGTTTGAACTGTGGATCTGTGAAGAGTCGACTTCGGCGTTTTCCTGAACATCTGTGTATTTCTATGAAATTATTGCTTCAAGTGTTAAATTGTTGTTTTAATAGATGAAATAGGTCGTAGATGCATGCATAGAAGTGTTAGGCTATTGAATCTTAGAGATTGCAGGCTGGATTGATCGATTCTTTGATCAATCGACACAACCTGTAGATTTTCTGCCTTAACCAGTTTATTGCAGAGAATGAACGTCGGAGATTGAGTCTGTAGATGAAGATCTAACGGTCCAGGAGAGATCCACAACTGAAGTTGTGAAGGCGATAACGAATCCACAAATATCATTGAGATCTGCACCAAAGAATAGACCGACGGTTGTCAAGAAGGCCGCAAATATTGACGGTTGAAAAATTGTGGGAGGAAAGTTGCGGGGGAATAAATTTGGAAATTTGACATCCCACATCCCGCAACCTGCTTGCGGAAAATCTGTTACAGAAGGAAAGTTATGGGGGAGCAACATTGGGAGGTTGATATCTCGCATTCTGCAACCCTATTGCAGAAAGGCTGTTGTAGAAGCAGAAGTGCGTGAAGGAATTTTTAGAGCAAAATTTGGCCGAGGGCTAAATTTTGGTCATCTTGCTAAGTGTAGGAGCGACTAGATCTTGGAGGTGCTAGTTGGGTTGGTTGTGGTTGATCCGAACTTGCACCAATTTTGGTATCAGAGCAAGGAGAAGCTTGTGTGGGAGAGAAGTGTAGTAGTATAAGCCTAGAAAGATCAAAGAAGAGTGCTCAAGAGGTTCTAGATAGAGGACCAGGGTTACCAAAAGACCAAGTACAGAGAAGGGGCTTGGTGAGGTAGAAGGTAGCAGTGTGAAAGAGAACTATTATTATAGAGGCTTAGTGTGAGAGGATGGCTGCACGCGTAGGCAGAGCAAGAGGTCGTGATAGATGTTGACTGGCGGTGAACGGATTAGTTATGGAGGAAATGAGGGAGCTACGAGCACGTCTAGAAGCCATGGATACAGACAGACGAAGAGACCCAGAAGTAGGGGATGTAAGTGAACCTGGGGATGAAGAGCAAAGAGAAGAAGCTGCACCTATGCAAGAGACACTGGAGTTAAGGTATTTCAGATCGATTCTAGGAGCAAATTCGAGGCCAAAACTTGAGTTGCCTACATATGATGGAAGTCTCATTGCAGAGCATCTCATTGACTGGATCAACGAGCTGGATAAGTACTTTGAGTACGATGAGAATGTAGAAGACAAGAGAGTCAGATTGGCTGTGACAAGGTTGAAAGGGCATGCATCCTTGTGGTGGGATAGTGTGCAAGCAGAAATAAGGAGGAAGAATAAGTCATTGATAAAGAGCTAGGATATGATGATAGCAAAGATGAGGGCTAAGTTCTTGCCCAAATATTACCAGTTAATTCGGTATAGACTGGTACAAAACATTAGGCAAAGATTGTTAATAGTGAGGGAGTACACTGAAGAGTTCTAAAAAGTAAACCTAAGGGCAGGATATGTGAAAGAGTCAGCAGAAAAGGATGCTAGATATGTCAATGGTATAAGGATGGATATCCAAGAAGATATCAATATGATATCACCCAGAACAATGGAGGAGGCATATCAATGTGCCTTAAGGGCAGAAGAAAAGATAGCGAGGAAGCAGAGCTTCAACAGAGGTCAAGCTTCAACCCGAGGAAGAGGACAAGCAACTGGAAGAGGAAGATTTGGATCACAGAGGGGAGAGTCCAGTAACTCTAACCATCAAGAGAAACATGGTAGAGGAGGTGACTCGAGCAGAAGAGGACCTTACCAAGGAGGTAGAGGTAGAGAAAGAGGTAGAGGAGCTGTCATTAGGTGCTACAAATGCAACCAATTGGGGCATAAATAATTTGAATGCCCAGAGAAGGAAGATGTAGGACATAGAGGAGCCTATGTAACTCAGAATGAGCAGCAGCAAGAACAGTCAATAGTGGAGGAAGTTTTTCCAGAGATAAGAGAGTCTTTGATGGTGAATAAAATCTTGCTGAAATCGAAGAAGGAGCACGCAGAGCCTGCTCAACAAAAATATTTATTCAGGACCATGTGTAAAGTCCAAGGGAAGTGTTGTAAGATGGTGATTTCCAGTGGGAGCACTAACAATATTGTTTCCATAGAGATGGCAGAGAAGCCGAATTTAAAGAGGACCAAGCATCCTATTCCATACAAAGTATCTTGGTTACATAAAAGACATCAAATCCTAGTAAGTGAGTAGTGTGAAGTTGATTTCCAAATAGGTCCATATGAGGACAAGATTCTATGTAATGTTATTCCCATGGATGTTTGTCATAAACTGTTAGGAATACTGTGGCAATTTGATAAGAAAGTGACTCATGATGGTAGGAGTAACTGCCATAGTTTTGAGAAGAATGGGATAGTGACATGTACTTCACCCTTTACAAGAAGGAGGTACAGCAGGAAAGTCAACACCCAAAGTCCTGATGTTGGCAAGAAAAGAATATTTGCAACAGATTGAGAAGGAAGGGTTGAACTATGCTATGGTATGCAAACCGATAGTGGTGACGATGAAGACTAACGTGACATATCTACCTGAGGAGATTCAAGAGATGCTGAGTGGTTTTAGTGCCATTGTGGTGGATGATTTACCCAATGATTTACCACCAAAGAGGGATATAATCGACCACCAAATTGACTTTATTATAGGAGCCAATTTACCAAACAAGGTAGCGTACAGGTTGACACCTTAAGATAATGAAGAAATGAGGAAACGTGTCCAAGGATTGTTGGACAAAGGATTGGTCCAAAAGAGTTTGAGTCCATGTGCAGTACCCGTAGTACTGAAAACAAAGAAGGATGGTGAGTGGTGAATGTGTACTGACTCCAGAGCAATTAACAAGATTACTATTAGGTATAGTTTTCCATTACCAAGGATGGATGACATGATGGATTGCCTAAGTGGGGCAATGTGCTTTTCAAAACTGGATATGAAGAGTGGATATCATCATATCAGAATCAGAGAAGGAGATGAGTGGAAGACAACCTTCAAGACAAATGATGGGTTGTATGAGTGGTTGGTTATGCCATTTGGATTGTCCAATGCACCAAGCACTTTCATGAGATTGATGAATGGAGTCTTGAGAGATTTCATAGGTAATTTTGTGATAGTTTACCTTGATGACATTTTGGTTTTTTCAGGCAAGCATAAGGAGAGCATATGAATCATCTGATATATGTTTTAGAGAGGCTGCATCAGGAAAAGTTGCTGGTAAATGTGAAGAAGTGTACATTTATGAAGCCAGGTCTAGTATATTTAGGTTTTGTTATCTCAAGAGATGGGTTGAAGATGGATCTAGAAAAAGGTGCAAGCAATCATTGATTGGCCTTCACCTAGGAACATATTTGTGGTAAGAAGTTTCATGGATTGGTAAGTCTTTATAGGAAATTTATAAAGAATTTTGGTGGCATTTGTGCATCTATTGTCAAGACAATTAAGAAGGATAGACAACCATTTCAATGGACAACAGAGGCTAAAAGGAGTTTTTAGTTCTTGAAGAAGAAGATCACTGAACAACTAGTATTGAAGTTACTAGACTTCAAACAACCTTTCCAAATAAAGTGTGATGCCAATGGAGTAGCAATCAGAGTTGTGCTTAGTTAGGTGGACATGACTATAGCATATTTCAATGAGAAGTTGAATGATCCAAAATAGAAGTATTCATCTTACGACAAGGAGTTTTATGCTATTGTTCAAGAAATGAAGCACCGGGGACACTATTTGATGCCTAGAGAATTTGTGTTATATTATGATAACCATGCATTACAGTACATTATACAGCAACCTAAGTTGAACCTGAAACATGTCAAGTGGGTTGAGTTCTTACAGAGCTTTACCTTTGTGTTGAGACACATAAGTGGACATTCAAATAGAGTAGCTGATGCCTTAAGTAGGAGATTGCTGATTATGCAAGAGAATCAGATCCAACTCTTGGGATTTGAGCATTTAAGGGATTTGTATGAGACTGACATTGATTTCTAGCAAGTTTACAGGGCTTGTAAGAATCCAGTGGAGGTGGACAGAGATCCATGGATGGATTATACACTACAAGATGGTTTACTATTTAGAAACAATAAACTGTGTATACCAAAGTGTTCCACGAGAGATAACTTGATACATGAAAAACACAATGGAGGTATGGTAGGTCACTTTGGAAGTGATAAAACCTTTGGACAGTTAGGTCATTTCTATTTTTGGCCAAGGATGAGGTTTGAAGTTGAGAAGTTTGTAACTAGATGTAGAGTATGCCAGCATGCTAAAGGAAGAATCCAAAACACAGGGTTGTATACACCATTGCATATTCCAACTAGGCCTTGCGATTTTGTGCGTATGGATTTCATTCTGGGTTTAGCAAGAACTTAGAAGAGATATGATTCTATATTCGTAGTTGTTGATAGATTCACTAAGATGGCACATTTCATTCCATGCTACAAGACTAGTTATGCTACACACATTGCTAGCTTGTTTTTCAATGAAGTTGTGAAGCTACATGGTTTACCTAGGAGCATTGTATCAGATAGAGATATGAAATTCACAGGTAATTTCTGGAGGACCTTGTGGAAGAAATTGGGTACTAGACTGAACTTCAGTTCAACATATCACCCACAGTCTGATGGCAAGACATAGGCAGTCAATAGGATTTTGGGAAACATGTTGAGAAGTTTGATTGGAGAGAGTCCTAAATAGTGGGACAGAGTATTAGCTCAAGCTAAGTTTGCCTATAATGAGTCACCAAATGGAAGTACAGGGATGAGTCCATTTAAAATTATGTATGGAATGAATCCAAGAGGAGTATGTGAACTTCGTGACTTAGGTCAATTGGAGAAAAGGAGTGCTGATGGAGAAGAGTTTGCAATGCGGATCAGTGAACTACAGGAGCAAGTGAAAGCAAGGTTACGACAAAGTAACATAGGTTATAAGTTCAGAGCATATTCCAAAAGGAGAGAAACGAACTATGAAATAGGATATTTGGTTTTAGCATATCTAAAGAGAGACACATTTACAAAGGGAGAGTATAACAAGTTGAAGATGAAGAAGATTGGACCCTGCAGGATACTCAGAAAATTTTCAGCAAATGCTTATGAGTTAGAGATTCCTAGTGGGGTGGGTATTTCACCAATATTTAATATTGCAGATCTATATCCTTATGTAGCAGGTGATATTGGAACCTCTGCAGAGGGTGAAGATCCTACTGAAGACTTACAATGGGTGGGGTATATGCCTATGTCACAACCATTGGAATTTGAGGCCATTCTTGACACTAAAGTGGTAAAGAGTACAAGGAAGAAGGACTATATGGAGTATTTGGCCAAATGGAAGAAGTGACCAATAGAGGATTCTACTTGGATGAGCACTGCAGAGTTGGAAGCCAAGGGTTTCACTGGAGTTGATCTAATGAATAGGGGTTCATAATTTTTCACCCTTGCGAGTCTGATGGAGGAGCATCGTGGCATGCCAGCAATGTGATGAGTTGGTCACATGCTGTGGAATATTTTTGGTTTTGATGAGTCATAAGTTTGTTAGCGGCAATAGGAATGATGGCAGATCATGACTCCCTGCGTGGAGATCACACCGCCGTTCGTTTGTTGAGATAGGGGCATTTCCATTATGCTTTGTAGTTGTTTGTTTTTTCGGTTGCATGAACACTCAGTGTAGGGGGGTTACAGTTTATCTTAAATAAGCGGATTAGAGAAGTAGAGGGGGTTGTTTTTGTTCAGTTTTGCTCTTAAGAATTATAATTTCGAGTTTGTAGAGAGACGGACAGACCTGCGTCTGGTTCTGCTTGTAAATATTTTAAGAGATTGAAGAAGAGGGCTGAGCTGTGTGTGGCTGGGCTGAGTCCGCAAATGAAGATATGATGGTCTAGGAGAGATCCGCAATGGAAGTTGTGAGGGCGATAATAGATCAACAAATATCTGTGAGATCCACACCAAAGAATAGATCGACGGTCGTGAAGAAGGCCGCAAAGATTGACAGTTGAAAAACTGCGGGAGGAAAGTTGCGGGGGAACAACTTTGGAAAGTTAACATCCCACATCCCGCATCCTGCAACCCGCTTGCAGAAAAGCTGTTGTAGAAGGAAATTTGTAGGGGAGAAACATTGGGAGGTTGACATCCTGTATTTTGCAACCCGCTTGTGGAAAGGCTGTTGCGAAAGTAGAAGTGCAGGAAGGAATTTTTAGAGCAGAATTTGGCTGAGGGCTAAATTTTGGTCATCCTACTAAGTGTAGGAGCGACCAGATCCTGGAGGTCCTGGTTGGGTTGGTTGTGGTTGATTTGACCCTGCACTAACTTGAATTAGGGATCTCAAATACATCCCCCTATCACCTGGGTCTATCTCTCCACTTTACCAGTGAGTTACCAAGGGTATGCATGCCTTACTAGGTCTTACAACCATATGCCAATTTACACGAAAACTACTCAATTGATTTTATTTTCAGGGGTCTTCATGGTTACTACACCATCACCATCCATTGCTTCATCCTCTCGCTTTTCCATGCTCACTTTATTTCTTGTTTTTTCCATGCTCATATTTTACCTTCATCCAACCTTATCATTGACGTTCTGTAATACCCCTGATTTAATATTTTTGAATTCCGCTGGAAAATAATTTGATTATTATTTTATTATTCTTTGACAGGAGGTTAAGAATAAAACATTTTTTTTAATAAAACATTCCTTATTAATAAAAATTGTTGAAGGAGAACACAAGTGGAAATAGTTGTTGAAAGAGTGTTCGCTGACCCACAAGAGGGAAATGGCAAGTGGTTGAGACCACCGAGTGAGAACTCAAGATGCCGGAGGAATCATCCCCAAAAACAAGGTCTGCACTCCTAGTTGAGTTGCAGAAGAGCAGGAGTCTCATAAATGACCAAGTCCTAGGAAAAATACTATTTAATAGTATGCCCATGAGCAGCAGGAGGCTAGTATTGGACGGGGGATTAACATCTGTGTAATGCAAGAGATGCCGCATTAAGATATTTTGCTCTTGTGGTTCAATGAACAGGCTCGGGGGTTCTGGAGCAAGTAAATTGGTTGCTCTGGGAGTTGGTTGGGAGGAACAACTTCTCCACTTATGTTTTCCTAGCTTTGGTGCCAGGTTCTTACTCTGTTTTCTTATGAATGATTCTAGTTGCAGTAGGATGTATATGTGAATGGTGAAATTTCAGTTACATATCCAGGCATTATTGTTTATGTATTTTTGTAGAACCATCATCCCTGTTTTTTTTATAAGAGATCTATACAATGATAATATCGTAGTAATTAATATTTTATTTTGAGCATAATTCTGCAGATTTGGTTATTGTCGGTCTGTTATGGATCGGTTTCAATACTTGAATGATTTTAAATTTATGCAATTAATGGAATGAATCCTATGTTTTTAACTGCAAAACATATTCCTACATTTATATAAGTTTTATTGTCTGTATCGATCTCGTCAATATTTCCTAACTTTGCTTCCCGAGTTGGGAATGTCGACTCAGATGATAATGCTGGTTTAGATTATAGATCCGTAAGTATTGCAGTTGAAATACTTTTTCATAAGAGAAACTATTAATTTATTGATTAAATATCAAAAACAACTTAGCACAGTTAGGTTCCCGACTGTTAGTCATGATTCAGACGATGAATTAAAGAATGGATACATACATCAAGTTAATCTTCAGATCAATGTTAACTTACAGTGATTTAAACCCCAAAATAAAAAACTGGAAACCTTTGAATTCAGAGTTAAATGTTGATCCACAAAACTAGAATATTGACGGTCCATATCTAACCCGCAACAAGATTGATGGTTCACAGCAGTGCGGAAGATGGATCCGTGGAAGTACCGAAGAGTTTAAAGGAAACTCGACTTCCGCAATCCTCAGAGTTAGAAATTGATTTCTAAATTTAGAAGATCAACTGTCCATATCTAATCTGCAAAGAAGATCAATGACTGATTTTAGTCATGAATTTTCATTCGAAACCCATACAAGAATTCAGATCAACGGTTAGGATTAAACCTGTAAAAGAGATCGACGGTTAAAAGAAGCCGCGGAAGGTGGAAGGCGAGAAACATGAAAAAGACAAGGTAGTGTGTTAAGTTTTTCCAAAGCCCAATTTCTGTATCAAGCAAGATCAAAGGTCAAGTTTGTTTTCCGAAAGGATCAATGACGCGGAAAGCGGAAGGTGGGAGTCCGAAAGATGAAGCATAGTGGATCCGTCAATGACTGTTACAATGGTCCCTAAGCTCGAAAATGATTGTGCAAGGATTATTTTGACCTTTATATAGGGCCAAGGTTTCGGTTTATTGTACTTTTCTCATAAGAGTTGGGAATATTTATTAATATGCCTAAAGATATATGGTCAAAGAATTTTTTTATATATTTGAAATTTGAGGTATGTTACATATGGTATAAGAGCATGGTTTCAACACTAGGCATGAAAAGGTTCAACACACAACTACTATAGAAAACAACAAACTAACTCATGTTTACTTTGTCTTGAAAATTCTCTTACACAGAAAAGAGAAGTACAAATATTTTTGCAGGAAATATGGTAGACGCGGGAATGTCTGCAGAAGAGGAACGTCGCCTGGAATGACCTTTAAATGAAGAGGGTAATCTAAGGGATGGAGAAATCTGGGTAGATCTAAATAAAAGTTAGGACAATAAATATGAATTAAAAATGACTATGAATGAACTAAGATATGAATTAAGAAAGGTTAAGGAAGATAATGAGCAAATTTTGAAGGCTCAAGAAGAATTGAACACTATCATGTCACAAAAAATCCACAATGAAGAAAAAGATAAAAATAAGGATTTTGACCAGGAACTGCCTAAAAATGCCCCATAAAAATAAACGTAAGGGTAGGAAGCTAGAATTTTCCAGTCATAAATCTGACACTTCAAGTGAAGAGTAAGTTAAACATCACATAATCATGAGTCAAGCAAAAGCAGTGACGAAAATAAAAAGAAGAAAAAGTACAGCCCCTATGAGGAAATCTCTGGGGAGTTCAAAAAAATCAGACCACCCATTTTTAATGGGGAAATTGAGAAAGGCGAGGAATCAGAGGCCTGGTTATCTAGTATGAAAAAATACTTCTAGATATATAATTGCTCAGATGAGTTGAAAGCAAAAATGGCCATTTATAATTTGACAGGAAAGGCAGATATTTCATGGAAAGATATAAATAAAGGTAAGGGTATAAAATAAATGTATGTAACCTGGAAAATTTTTAAGAAGCTGTTAAAAAGAAAATATTTATCTGAACTGTGCTATGAAGAAAAAACAAGGAGTTTTAAGAACTAAGGTTAGGGGCCATGAAAATTAAAGAAATATGTAGTAAGTTCTTAAGCTTACTTCGCTATGCCCCCTACATAATTGATGAGAAGCCTAAAATACAACGATTCCTTAGTTTCCTTCCCCTCATGTTTAAAGAATGAATTGAATATGAAAATCCAAAGACATTGGAGGAAGTAATGCAGAAGGAATACTTATGTTTTGATCAAAACAAAAATAAAAGAGAAAGTATACCAGTTTGGAAAAATCAAAGGCCAGGTAATTTTGATTCTAAAGGAAAACAAAATGAGTTCCATAAAAGCAGGGGAAATAATCATAGAGGGTATCAGGGTAATTATTACAAAGGTTTTAGACCTCAAGATTTTGCAGTACCCTCAATTGTTCCTAATAAAAACCCAGCACAAAAAGGACTCTTAAAATGTTGGGAGTGTGGAAAGCCACACTACTTTAAAGACTGTCCAGCAAGGAAGCAGAAGTTTAATGTCCATTCTATCTAGGAAGTAGTGACAGTTGGGGATATTGCCAGGAGCATGCCCAGAATCTGCGCTGCACTAGAAAATCGGCAAGCAGACCACCATACTTCCATGGTCGAAATTGAAGGTATGATAAACAATCAACCTATCTCTGTCTTAATTGATCCAGGTGCAAGCCTGAGTTTTATTTCACCTAGAGTAGTTGATTTATGCAATTTGGCACCTTAAAAATTTGATAAGTCCTTGCTAGTACAATTAGCCATAGGTACAAAATGCAAGGTTACTAGTATTGTTAGAAATTGCAAGATAATGTTGAAATATTTCCTTACACATGTGAATGTAAATATATTTCCTTTAGGATCTTATGATCTCTTGAGAGGAATGGATTGGCTTGAAGAGCAAAAAATTTTGCTAAACTGTTTTGATAAAACATTTACATGTATTGATAATAATGGAAATAATATAAAAGTGAAAGGAATTCCTAGGAAGGTAACCATCAGAGAAAACTTTGATTTGCAAATGAAGAGATCAATAAGAAAGGGATGTAAAGTATTTGCAGTATATATAATGAATGATAAGGAAAACGATATAAAACCTAAACTGGAAGACATATATGTTTTAAAGGAGTTTGAAGATATTTTCCCAGAATAATTCCACGGACTTCCTCCAAAAAGGGATATAGACTTCACAATAGATCTGATACCTGTAGCGGTACCAGCATCGAAAGATCCATATCGAATGAACATAATCGAACTCGCAGAACTAAAATCACAGTTACAAGAACTAATTGATAAAAAGTACATTCGACCAAGTGTGTCTCCCTAGGGAGCACCGGTCTTGTTTGTGAAAAAGAAAGATCGTACACTAAGATTATGTATAGATTACATTAAACTAAATAAAATGACTATTCAAAATCGATATCTGCTTCCCCAGATAGATGATCTGTTCAATCAGTTCCGCGGGGAAACTATATTTTTAAAGATAGATATAAGGTTGGGTTATCATCAAGTGCGAATAAAGAATGAATACATTTTTAAAACAACATTTAGGACCCGTTACGGTCACTATGAGTTTGTCGTTATGCCCTTTGGGTTGACAAACGCACCTGCTGCGTTCATGTGTTGAATGAACAACATCTTAAGTAACTATTTAGATAAATTTGTGGTTGTCTTCATTGACGACATATTAATCTACTCTAAGAATGAACAAGAACACGAAGAACATCTAAGAATAGTTTTGCAAGTTTTAAGAGAACAACAACTTTATTCAAAGTTCAATAAGTGTGACTTTTTCAAAGATAAGATTCAGTACTTGGGACACGTTGTGTCCAAGGAGGGAATATTAGTCGACCAAAAGAAAGTAAAGGCCATCTTGGAATGTCTGGTTCCTAAAAATGTATCTGACATCATATCATTTATGGGAATTATTGGATACTACAGGAAGTCCATAGAAGGATTTTCTACAATTACCTATCCCATAAATTATTTACAAAAGAAAGGAAAAAAGTTTGAGTGGACTAAAAAGTGCGAGGAAATTTTTAACAAATTAAAACACCTATTAACCACCTCCCCAATCTTAAAAATTGCTGATCCATTCAATTATTTCGTCGTATGTGCTGAAGCTTGCAATGAAGGGTTAGGTGGATTATTACTACAAGATAATTATGTTGTAGCTTATGAATCCAAAAAACTAAAAGATCATGAGAATAATTATGCGACACATGATCTAGAACTCGCTGTTATAATTCGTGCCTTAAAAATGTGGCAAAATTACTTAATTGGAAGAAAGTTTTTACTTATGACAGAAAACATAAGCCTTAAATATTTATTTGATCAACATAATTTGAATGCAAAAAAAGCTAGATATTTGTCCTTTCTAAGTGAGTATGACTTTGAAATAAGGCACATAAAAGGAAAAGAAAATAAACTAACAAATTCCTTGAGTCAGCATGCGAATTTTCTATGTGCAAGCAGCAGCTACGAATGTGATCTAGGAGATCAGTTTTTAAGTACTGGAAATTATGATGGGGAGTATCAGAGGTTAAAATAAAAGAATGTTAAAAATGAGAAAGAACAATTAAAAACAAACTTTAGCTTAAACTAACAAGGACTATTGTTGTATAAAAACAGACAATATATACCTAACATAAGATAAATTAAATTGACAATCATGGATGAAACACTTAAAAGATCACACTCGGGGCACCCAGGGTAACAAAAAATGATTCCTATGATAAAAAAGGACTTATTTTGGCCAAACATGAAGAAGCAAGTGGATGAATATTTAGCTCGCTTCCTGGAATGTCATCAAGTTAAAGTAGAACATCGACATCCTGCAGGATTGTTGCAACCACTACCCATTCCAAAATGGAAGTGGGAGACCATCAATATGGATTTCATCACCTGATTTCTCAAGAATTTCAGACAACATGATTCCATCATGGTTGTGGTTGACAAATTAAGCAAAGAGGCTCATTTTACACCCGTCAAATCTACCTACAAAGATGTTAATATTGCAGACATATTCATGAATTAAATATTCATGTTACATGGCATACCGAAGGTAACAGTCTCAGATAGAGACGCGATGTTTACATGTAACTTCTGGAAGGCCTTGTTTAAAGGCTTGGCTACCTAGTTAAATTTTAGTACTGCATATAATCCAAAAATGGATGGGCATACCGAAAGAGTAAACCAAGTTCTAGAGGACATGATAAGAATGCATGTTATGGAAAAACCAGGTAAGTGGGAAGACTACCTACACTTGGTCTAATTTGCTTATAACAATATTTTCCAAGTTTTTGTAGGTATGAGTCCATTTGAAATTTTATATGGGTGTAACTGTAATACTCCAACCTCATGGAGTAGTCCTGTTGATAGATTAATGTTAGAACCTGATTTATTAAAAGATACAGAACTAACTGTGAAATAGGTAAAGCAAAACTTAAAGGCTACCCAGGACAGGTAGAAAAGTTATGCCTACTTAAAAAGAAATCCTAGAGAGTTCCAGGTGGGTGATCATGTATACATAAAGGTAAAGCCCAAGAAAAGTACCTTGTGATTGGGCAAGTGAAAGAAATTGGCACACATGTATTGCAGTCCATTTGAAATTCTAGCTAAAGTAGGGCCAATTGCATACCAGTTAGCCCTACCACCCAGTATTAAAGTACATAATGTGTTTCATGTTTCTATATTGAAAAAATATGTTCATGATGTTTCTCATGTGATTTATTAGAATGTGATCTAGGTGGAATTGGAGGGATAGTTCCCAGTGGGACCAGAGCGCATTCTCGACAGGAGAGAACTTTGACTTTGGAACCGTACCATTGGACAGGTAAAGGTGCAAATGGAGTACCTTAGTCTAGAAGAGGCTACTTGGGAGCTAGAAAGTAATATGGGTGAATCCACGGACCTGGGTAACACTTTTTGGCAAATGAATTTCGGCAAAAACAGAAAAACGCACCTCGGTCAAGGGCTTGTTAAGCCCTCGACCGAGGTCTTAATATCTCGACCGAGCGCTTGTTAAGCCCTCGACCGAGGTATTGCGGGCTTTACAAAACCTCGGTCGAGGTATTTAAATACCTCGGTCGAGGTTCATACCTCGGTCGAGGGCTTAAAAAAACAGACTTAGCCCTCATTCAAACAAATGGAAAATTTCCTGTGCCTTGCAGAGGTGTAAACCCTGCCATTCCTAGCACATAACTGAGTGGAGTTGATACCGATAAATTCACCAACGAATCTTCTATCCATTGAGGTATCATACACGCATTTTGGCATTCATATGCTATTTATTTTTTAATTACTTCTAAAACTTATACTTAGAAAACCACACTGCAACTTCAAAGCAGCTCAAAGAAAAATCCGCAGAGTTAAAACTACACAGCCA
>LPNX010279429.1:79911-93134 GCA_001517045.1 Pseudotsuga menziesii
GGAGGCATATCCAGGATTATTCCAAGATGTTGACATGGATGAATAAAAACAAAGGTTGTAACAACGAGGACGGTGTTATCTTTTAAGGGGAGGTGTATGTAATACCCCCTGATTTAATATTTTTGAATTCTGTTGGAAAATACTTTGATTATTATTTTATTATTCTTTGATAGGAGGTCAAGAATAAAACATTCCTTATTAATAAAAATTACTGATGGAGAACACAAGTGTAAATAGATGTTGAAAGAGTGCTAGATGACCCATAAGAGGGAAATAACAAGTGGCTGATACCACCGAGTGAGAACATGAGATGCAGGAGGCATCATCCCCAAAAATAAGGTTTGCACTCCTAGTTGAGTTGTTGAAGAGCAAGAGGCTCATAAATGACCAAGTCTTAGGCAAAATACTATTTAATAGTATGTCCATGAGTAGTGGGAGGCTAGCATTGGGCGAGGTATTAACAACTGTGTAATGAAAGATATGGCGCATTAAGATATTTTTCTCTTGTGGTTTAGCGAACAAGATCAGGGGTTCTGGAGCAAGTAAATTGGATTCTCTGGGAGTTGGTTGGGAGGAACAACTTCTCCACTTGTGTTTTCCCAGTGTTGGTGACAGGTTCTTACTTTGTTTTTTTATGAATGCTTCTAGTTGCAGTAGGATGTATATGTGAATGGTTAAATTGCAGTTACGTATCTAGGCAGTACTGTTTATGCATTTATGTAGAACCATCATCCCTGTTTTGTTTATCATAGATATGTACAATGATAGTATCGTAGTAAATAATATTTTGTTATGAGCATAATTCTGTAGAGCTGGTTATTGTGGGTATGTTATGGATCGGTTTCAATACTTGAATGATTTTAAATTTATGAGGTTGCAATTAACGAAACAAATCCTATGTTTTTAACTGGAGCACGTATTCCTACAATCATCTAAGTTTTCTTGTCTGTATCGATCTCGTTAATATTTCCTAACTTTGCTTCCTGAGTTGGGAATATCGATTGAGATGATAATGCTGGTTTAGAGTATAGATCCATAAGTATTGTAGTTGAAATACTTTTGCACAAGGGAAATCCTTAATTTTTTTATTAAATCCCAAAAACAACATAGCACAATTAGGTTCCTGATTGTTAGTCATGATTCAGATGACGAATTAAAGAATGGATACAGACATCAAGTTAATATTCAGATCAATGTTAACTTACGGTGATTCAAACCCAAATTTAAAAAACTAGAAACCCTTGAATTCACAGTTAAATGTTGATCCACAAAACTAGAATATTAACGATTTAGATCTAACCCACAGCAAGATCAACGGTTTACAAAAGTGCGAAAGGCGTATATGTGGAAGTCCTGAAGAGTTGAAAGGCAACTTGACTCCCACAATCTGCAGGGTTAGACATTGATTTTTCAATTTAGAAGATCAACGGTCCATATCTAATTCACAAAGAAGATCAACGGATGATGTTAGTCACGAAGTTTCATAGGGAATCCATACAAGAATTCATATCAATGGTCAAGATTAAAGCTGTAAAAGAGATTGACGGTTAAAATAAGCTGCAGAAGGTGGAAGGCGAGAAACAGGAAAAATACAAGACAATGTGTTAAGTTTTTTCGAAGTCCAATTTTCGTATCAAGCAAGATCGACAGTCAAAGTTGTTTTTTGCAAGGATCAACGGTGCAGAAAGCGGAAGGTGAGAATCCGAAAGATCAAGCAGAGTGGATCTGTCAATGGCGGAAAGACTGTTACAGTGGTCCCTGAGCTCGAAAATGATTGTGCAAGGATGATTTTGACCTTAAAATAGGGAAAATGTTTCTTTTTATTGTATTTTTCCCATAATAGTTGGGAAGGTTTATTAATATTCCTAAATATATATGGTCAAAGATTTTTTTTTATATTTGAAATTTGAGGTATGTTACACGTCCATATGAAAGAAATCCATCTATCGGATTATATGGGTCCTCAGCCGCTGTAACCACCGGTTCTCTAGGAATTATCTTCATATACATGGTTCATTAACCTTGGTCCCACAACTTATATTAAACCATCTCATCGTCCTCCCACAATCAAAGACTCAACATCTTTGATTGACACCAAGCTAGGGTACAAGTACACGTGCCACCCTTGCACCTACCTAGTGGTTCATTCCATACTTGATGAAACATCCCTTCTTTATGCATAAGAGGGATACCTTGTGCTTCTAACACTCAAGGAAATTATATTCTAACTAGGAACTCAAAAATACTACTAGGGTGTTGGGTACCACCAAACATGCATCCCATAAATAATTCAAAAACTAAGTACAACACAACATGCACAACTATATGCCAGACCATGGTTCTGATACCAGTTTTTCAGAATTTAAATGAGCATACATATAATTAATAATTATAGAACATAAATCCACATAGAAGCACATTTAAGATAGACACAATGTTTACATGGAAAACCCAAAACCTGCAAAAACCACCATAATAGATCTATTATCTTCCTTGACCTAAACCGACCAAGCTAGGCCAAGTGAGCTAGCCACCACTCACCTCCAAACCACTTTAAAATGGAGCCTCTTCAAGCCTTATAAAGGATTCTTTACATGTAATACCATGGGAGAATACCACGGGCCACCAACGGGCCACCAATACCATGGAAAATACTAGGGCTACAAAAGACCATGTGCCAAAAAACTATGTGCCAGACCTCAACCACCTTTGACTCATTCCCAAGTCAGATGAACCCTAACATATTTATGTTGTATACAATTTTTTAATATGTAGGGAACACACACACACACACACACACACACACACACACACACATATGAATGAATGAAGTGACAACAATACAACATTGAAGTAAGACACCAGTATTCATAAACATTCTACAATTTCCATAATATGTGGTTAATGATAAAAATAATATTTTCAACACCTATAAGCTAATCAGAATTCAACAGATGAAATTAAATAAAATAAATAAAAACATATTAATATTATTTTTCCCAAACTTTAAAGAAACTTTTGGTTTCTTTGTCAAACTAATAGAGTGAAGTGAAATATAATAATCATATGCCTCTAATAAAAAGACAGCAAACACTTTCCATCTCTACTTTTTTACTATTATATCACTACAATAAAAAAAATGAAAGTAAAACCTTTCACAACCCCTCTTATAACATGATGGTAAAAATTAGATGAAAGTGAAAATTTTCACCGCCTTCTAAAAGAAATATAAAAACTATAACATTGACAACAATTTGAAAAAATACTATCTAGTTAGAATAATTTTAGTTACAAAATAGAACAATAAATAAAGTTATAAAAGTAAAAAATTTAAGCTTAAAGTTTTTTTAAAACATAAAAATTTTAAAGATGTGATAAATCAAATTACTATTTATAAACATTAATAATTACTATCATCATTATCATAATGACAAACACATTATATATATATATATATGGGGCGTAGTTCGGGTGGTTGGGAGATTTGGTTATTGCACTCTCCACTCGGGTTCGAATTTCGTCAGGGACATTTGCTCCTTGGGATCCTATCATGATTAGCCCTCTCAAAGTCGTTGTTTCCCGTTCATGTATACAATATTTTCCCTGATAGAAATAATCAAAATATAAACTCGACTTCCATAATGAACCACCTATACATATATGTTAAAATAAACAAATAAAAAAATCATAAATACCCTTACAGAGAAGTTGAGAAACAAAAAGTGAAAACATATTCACTCACCCTATCTGCATTTTAAACACTCTGTCTTATCTCAAGCATGGCATAAAATGATTAAATCGTATTTCAAACCTTTTCAATGTGTGGCCCTGCACACCATGAGTATACTCTAGGTGTGGCACTAAAAACCATTAATGTATTCCATTGAATGCAATACACATCATAATTAATAAATGTGGCAGAGAACCTTAATCAACACATAGAGAACCTTAGTCAACACACAATTATTATTACAAATGCATATCTAATCCCACACCCCACACTATGAGATCCAAACTTTGGGATTTCAAAAATGAGTTGAATATTGCATGTGATATGCTTTTCCTTTCAATTTATTTTGGATAAGCAACCAAGAATTATCATTATCATAGTTAATGAATATGGGCCTTCACATTCTAAGGTTTATCATTAGCATATCATTGTGGTTGAGAACTTTAGTCAACCAATAGTTATAATAAATATGTGGAAGGTTTATATTGGGGATTCTAAAAAGATGCAAATATTGTTATATGAATATCGATAATTACGCCGTAGGCGTTTTCTCAATGAAATAAGTTGTCCCAAAAGATTCCTCATCTCCATGGCCATTAACATCCTGACATGTGTCACCTGATTATTGGCGAGTTTAATCGTTAACCTTTCCGGTTATTGTATCCCGTGATCCAACAGGGATGGAAGAAGGCGGCATGGAGTTGATCGGTTGGTTCTTTTGTCAGGATTTATTCTGTCTGTTCGTATTTTTTCAGCATGAGCTCTTCCTCTGCCAAGTCGATGCTTATCTTAAACTCCTTGTTTTCGACCTTCCTCATTGTTTTTTTCGTGGTTGTTTTTTCATGCAGTTTACACAGGGTTTTCACATTGTTGGAGTTGATCGGTTGGTTTTTTATGTCAAGATTTATTGTGTATGTCCATATTTTTTCCACGTAAGCTCTTCCTCTGCTGAGTCCATGCTTAACTCAAACTCCTTGTTTTCGGCTTGCCTCGTTGTTTTTTTCACACAGTTTACACAAGGTTTTCACAACATTGGAGAATTCTTTTATCACAAGTAGAGAAACATATGGTGTTTCTTAATGAAAACATACGACATAGGATTTTTGGACTTGGACTTGTGCTTAGCGTCCGATGTCAGAAATCGGTACATGTGCACTTATTTATTTGAAGAAATGCTAAATGTCAAAAATCCGAAACAAGGATCTTGCAGAATTTAAAATCAGAAATTGAAACTACGAGATCTATTTTCTTCGACATTTCTTTATTTGAAAATATAAAAATTGCGAGATCTAAAATGTTGCAAATCGGATCTTACGGAATCTAAAATCAGATCATATGTTGTTTCTTAATGAAAACATATGACATAGAATTTTCAGAGTTCCAGGTTGCAAATAAAAAATGTGCAAATAGTAAATTCGAATATTGGTGTTCCTTATTTCAAATGATGGTATTTTCTGCGTCTGAACAAATTACCTGTGTACTTCTTCCTCTTGCTCAACTAATGCTGCTGCTTTTAATATACAACAATGTACAATACATTAATTACCTTCTTAGACTTGTGCTTAGCGTCCGATGTCGAAAATCGAAAATGTACAAATCCGAAATTGGAATATTGGGACTTTGCTGAATGTTGGAAATCGGAAATGAGGATTTTGCGGAATTTAAATGGGAAATCGAAACTCCAAAAGGCGAAATGCAAAAAGAATACGGCAACGGTTTTCGCAAATCGGATCTTGCGAAATCTAAAATGGGACCATATGGTGTTTCTTAATGAAAACATACAACATAGGATTTTTGGACTTGGACTTGTGCTTAGCGTCCGATGTCGGAAATCGATACATGCACACTTATTTATTTGAACAAATGCTAAATGTCAGAAATCCAAAATGAGGATCTTTTGAAATTTAAAATCGAAAATCAAAACTTGATAATCTGAAATGCGAAAAGAATACATAAACGATTTTGCATACGCCAACGTCGAAAGTTGGAAATACTATCTTAGACATTCTTTATTTGAAAATATAAAAATTGCGAGATCGAAAATGTCGCAAATCGGATCTTGCGAAATCTAAAATCGGACCATATGGTGTTTCTTAATGAAAACATACAACATAGGATTTTCGGAGTCCCGGGTTGGAAATCGAAAATGCGCAAATCATAAATTCGAATATTAGTGTTCCTTATTTCAAATGATGGTATTTTCTGCATTTGAACAAAGTATATGTGCACTTCTTCTTGCTCAACTAATGATGATATTTTTTAATATTTATATAAATATATGGAAATAAATTTTACATGGAGTTTGCTGAGTTTGCAAAATCATCCATGTTGTATGTTGATAAATTAAATTAAGAATGTACCTATTAGCCAAACTATAAAATATTGTGGCATGGTATATGATCCCACTCGTATTAACTATAACTATTTGAACAATAATTACTATTGATAAACTATAGTAATTATCTCAATATGGCTTCTTTTGATATAAATTTATGATATAAATTTATACTTAAGACTAATTAATACCTAATTGTATATATCTACAATACATTAATTACCTTCTTGTACTTCTGCTTAGCGTCGGATGTCAGAAATCGAAAATGTGCAAATCCAAAATTGGAATATTGGGACTTATCCGATGATTTAAACTGCGATGCTAATACCTTTCCGTTGTCCCATATATTTTCTAATTCATAAATGTTTTATGATGATATTTATTGAGTAAATATTACAAAATGTTATTATGAGGTTGGGATTTTCATGATGTAGTATATATCTGTAATGATTTTTCTTGATTAATATCATTTGTATATAGTTCCCTTATCTCTTGGAAAACTTGAAAGGTCACTTGAACATAATGAAATATTATCACGTCATCATATTAATCACAGAGGTAACTGTTACCCTCACTTGTTGTCAGCGTTAAGTTATCTCATAGTGTGTAAACTTCACATTTTTCACTTTATTGATTGCTTGTTATGATGGTATTAATATATACTTGTCGCTTAAACATTAAATCATTGTCAATATCACGTGCTCCAAATACCAAATCTTTCAAATCCAATAATTTCACATCTTGTATTCTACTCCAATTCTGGCCTTCCATATCACCATTTAAGTGACCTTTTGCAGGTTGCAAGAAATAAGGGAATTATATACAGATCACATTAGTACCAAGTTAAAGATATATACTACATCATGAAAATCTCTAACCATGATAACATATGTAAGATTTAGTGAATAAATAGACCCTCCTCTTGAGGCAAATATCATTTGGAATTGATTTTTGGTTTTTTATATGCACAAAACTGCACTCCTGAGCGTTATTACTTCCCCTCTCATGGTTGCGGAAGAAAAAAATGGCAACATGGTGATACCAAAGTTTGGAATGGGAAGATAAGTTCCAAGTCTTGCGGCTAACGAAGGGACTATAGAACAAAGGAAGTGCAAAAAAATATGGAAAGGTTGCAACTTAGCTAGCAAACCGTATGGAAATTTATCTAGCAAAACGTATGGAAATGGGTCAAGATTGTAGCACAGATGAATATTGAACACATCACTTTTTACCATCAGGATTTGGTGTTTACTACCTTATTTGTATTATGAAAAAAATGACTATTGACACATTTTGTTCTTTTTAAGCTTCTTCAATATTGTCATCGTGTATAAAACACTTTCGTCTAACATCATTGAGAAAAATTGCATTTTCATTCATCTTGAACCTTTTTTTCCAAGATAAACTGAAACAATTGAAGCATCATGAATAACTGAATAAGTTTATGTTAAGTATTCAATCACTTGGAAGTTGCAGTGTTGAAAAATTGATATCTTAACAAACAAAGACAAGTAATCCAATAAACTAAAAGATAAAGTAAAATAATATTTAGATGGCTTCACACAAATCCCTACATATTCCAAATTACATAAACTAAAACATTTCCTATTCTTAAGTTTAGAATTGCAAAGGTCGGGAGCCAAAGAACAAGGGAAAAGTCAAGAAAAAGTTAAGATTTTCGATTTCGATTCCAAAAAGTAGTGAAAATACATTAAAAAAATTAACATTCCCGATTCTGAAGTTCCGAAGTCGGAAAAATAGGGAAAATCCAAGCACAAGGGAAAATCCAAGAAAAAGTTATTTCCGATTCCGAAGTTCCGAAGTCAGAAAAAAGAGGACGAAGAAGAAGACAAGGTTGAATGTAGTGGCTTATGAAATCTAATTGGTTTGATTAAGAGTATGCTCATGAAATGCAGCCCTGTAATCTCCTCCGGAATACTTTTAGATAGTCTATTATTTTGACGCGTTGAAAACACTCAGAAACTGAAGCTGTCCAACGTCTTGAGGAATGCTTCGGTTGAATTAATTTTTGGAGATATCCAAGCATGAAATAATTGATTTTGCAATTGGCTATAAGAATGCACATATACGATGGCATCTTGAACATGCACAACAATAACCCTGTGCACCTCTGTATGATGATTCAAACCGTAATGCTAATACCCTTCGGTTGTCCCATAGATTTTTGATTTCATAAATGTCATATCATGATATTTACTGACTAAATATTACAGAATATAATTATGAGATATGGATTTTCATCATATAGTATATATCTATAAAGAATTTTGTTGATTAATATCATTTGTATATAATTCCCTTATCTCTTGGACAAATCGAAAGGTCACTTGAACGTATTGAAATATTGGACAAAATCATGATAGGAAAAAAACATGTACTGAAATGTTACATATTATTTTTTTGCCTAATTTTAAATGTTCCTTATGAGATGGTGAAACACCTTTCATGGGTTTCAATTGATTCTTCCAAATGATATTTTCCTCAAGAGAAGGGACTATTTATTCACTAAATCTTACAGATGTTATCATGAGTTCGGCATGTTCATGATGTAGTATATATCTATAACTTGGTATTAATGTGATCTGTATATAATTACCTTATCTCTTGAAACATGTGAAATGTCACTTAAACGGTGATATGAAAGGCCACAATGGGAGCAGAATACGAGATGTGAAATTATTCAATTTGAAATATGTAGTCTTTGGAGCCTATGATATTGACAATAATTTAAATATTAACCGACGAGGATATATTTATACCATTGATAAGGTAACAAATGTGAAGTTTACATATTTTGAAAATAACTTAAGGCTGATAACAGGTGAGGGTAACGGTCACTTCTACGATTAATATGATGACGCAATATATATTATATATGAACTATCTTGCTTAATCATTAAATCATTGTCAATCTCACGTGCTCCAAAGACCAAATATTTCAAATCCAATATATTTCACATCTCGGATTCTTCTCCCATTTCGAGCTTTCATATCACCATTTAAGTGACTTTTCGCGTATTGTAGGAGATACGGGAATTATATAAAGATCTCATTAATACCAAGTAATATTGACAATGATTTAATAATTAAGAAAGATAGTTCATATATATTATGTCATCATATTAATAGAAGAAGTGATTTTCACCCTCACTCGTTGTCAACGTTAAGTTATCTCAGTGTGTAAACTTCACATTTGTCAATAAGCGACGATGTTATAAATATTTTTCATTAATATATATGAACTATCTTGCTTAATCATTAAATCATTGTCAATATCACGCACTCCAAAGAACAAATATTTCAAATCCATTATATTTCACATCTTGGATTCTGCTCCCATTCTGAGCTTTCATATCATTGTTTAAGTCACGTTTTGCATGCTGCAAGAGATAAGGGTAACAATCACTTATGCAATTAATATGGGAATTATATGCGGAAATAGGAAAATTTGTAATTGCGATGGTTGAAAATACATCATCAACAACTTCACTTGATACATACATATATATATATATAAGTTTGTTCAACTCCATACATAGGCATATTCTTTATTGTCTGTAATGAATGTTTTGATCATCTCAGGAAAATACATGTGTCTTCTGTCAATTGAATCAACAATATATTTCAAATCCAAATCAGGAACACCAAATCTTTCAAATCCAATATATTTCACATCTCGGATTCTGCTCCCATTCCGAGCTTTCATATCACCGTTCAAGTGACCTTTCACGTGCTACAAGAGATGAGGGAATTATATACAGATCACATTAATACCAAGTTACAGATATATACTACATGACTAAATTCTCGAATTCATGATAACATTTGTAAGATTTAGTGAATAAATAGACCCTCCTATTGAGGAAAAAATCATTTGGACGTCATTTATGATTTTTTATACACACAAAAACTGCACTTGTGAGCGTCATTACTTCCCCTCTCATGGCTGACAAAGAAAAAAATCACAGCACGGTGATATCAAAACCCTAAATGGGAAGAGATGGGAAGATAAGTTCGTACTGCTACTTCCAATGAAAGGCCTATAGTTTCTGGAGAGATAATGGATTGGTGAAGATCAAAAATTTCCTTTTGATTTCTCTACTCGCTGCGACTTACATAAGGGGTATCATTATTTCTTTACCCTTCTTCTCAATTGTTTTCCATCCGAATTAGAGGAAATTTGGGGTCTAAAATGGGCCTTATAAGAAAACGTGCCAACAATAAGTTCTTATGAGTTGGAATTCAAGAACCAATAGAATTTCAATAAAATGAGTCAACCATAATGGTTGAATTGACATATTTGTCATAAAAAAAAACTACTTTTTTTGTTCGTATTTTCGACATATCTCCTTATGTTTTTACTCAAATTTCGATCGGGAGATATGTCGAAAATACGAACAAAAAACACTATTATGTTCCGTCAATAATTCCGCATCCAACGAGCTCTCCCGATCGAAATTTGAGTAAAAACACATGGAGATATGTCGAAAATACGAACACAAAAAGTGGTTTTTTTCTTTCTTCCTCCAAAATTAATAAATATTATCTTATTATTTTAACTACTATTTTATTATTTTAACTATTATTTTATTATTTTAACTATTATTTTATTATTTTCCTTAGGAGGCCCATTTTAGACCTCAAAATTCCTCTAATGCATCACGAGTAATGAAATTGGAACAAATTTATTCTTCAGGATTTCCTAATATGCTACTATGCTATATCTTTTTAAACAGGATATCAAATGCTTTGTTCTTTCTCACAGATGGAGATTTCTCTACACCCAAATTCCCCGACTCAGCATCTTTCCTTTCCAGTTGTTTTCAGCATCAAGTATTTTACATTGCTAAAGCATTCTTTAGACTTGCAATCTATGGAAATGTTTACACATTTAGCTACCAAAATTTATATTCTCTCTCTTGAGAAGATAATGATAAATGTCCAACATTATCATTGTGTATAAATTGAGTGTCCGTTCATAAAAATAAGATAACCTTTGTCCTAATTAACACATTTCCGATTTTCGATATTTGAGATTCCAAAGCATATTCGCATTTAACATTTAGTTATTTTCAATTTTCGCTAATATTGTTCTTTGCAAATATATTTTTGTTCACTTTGCAAACAACGACACTGCACATATTTTAAACTGTTATCATCTCTTTCGTTATTTCCATATGCATTGAAATACTTTATTTAAGTACAAACAATGAAAATAAATGGTTGTGACTTATATTGCTTATGTAACTTCATAATGTCATAATACGCATGCTATGTAAGTAAAATTATATGTCCTTATTGTTATTAATTTCTCTAAATTTAATAATTTATATTTTTTTATAAATTTTGTTGGAATTTATGGCTATATGTTCATAAAAAATGTAAATACAATGAATTAATAGTACACTAAATGATATCTCAGATTCAGGAAATACTTTTATTTAAAAAAAATGAATCATATTTTCTGTTGGAATATAATTCGTCGGGATTATACGTTATTGTAAATATTAGGAATATAAAGAGACTCTCGGATGTGTGATCCCAAGAGTCATCGTAGATGTATAAATAAAGGCATTCTATGGAGAAATAAAAATAATTCGGGAGTTATTCCACCTGACAGTGGTATCAGAGCTCCATAACTCCTGCCTGCATGCCTATCAGAGCTGCATGTCATAACTCCTGGCTGCTGTGTCTCAGTCTTGGCATTCTGCTTGCCAGTCTATTTGCTCTGCCCTTTGCAATATTCTTCTCCGAGGCTGCCTGCCCATCGCCAGTCTACCCTCTGCTCTTCCCTCCTACCAGCTTGCTTTCCATCATTATAGTCGTTATTCTCTGGTCGGATACAGACCCATGTTGAGGAACAATTTTTAGAGTGAGATAGAAGTTGCACTCTCATTTGGAACTACGGCCTCCACCTCCCTTCACTCCCTCAATTCTCTATGTTTTTTTTGTGATTATCTGCATCTCGTCACTCCCTCAATCCTGAAACATTTTTGTGACTGTCTGCGACCACTCTATTCGACGTTTTTGTGACTATTGCAATTTGCCTGGAGAGGGTTGTGCAATCTGCCACTCCCTCCTCACATCTGCGACCACCATTTGAAGCTATCAAAGCTGTGCGTTTTATCCTCTTTCTTGGAGCTGTGACTACCAAATCTAGAGAAAACGATCTACAATTGATTGTGAAGTTGCTGCGACCTGCCAAGAAAATTGCTGAGAGTTGTGAACTCGTGGAAGACTATGCTTGAGCCTGTGTGTACCAATTGAATTTGGACGTGAGGGATTTGCAAAAGGCTAAGAGAGCTTGTTGAAAGAATCATGCTAGTGGAGGTAAAACCCTTTTACAATTTTTGTTGCAATTATTTGTGACTGTTGGGAACTACAGAAACCCTAATTTATACCCTCGAACTATGCGTGGAGTTTAATTGGTAAATGCTGCACATATCTTCCTTTGCGTTGGTGAGAGATTGTTTTCTACTAGTTTGAAATCCATTGAAAGCATATTTAAAGTTTGTATTTTAGGCTTGAGAGGATTAAGTTTGTATTTCAAAGTTTGTATGACAATAGCAGAGACATTGACATTGTTGTAAAGCTTGAGGAAGGTGGCAGAGACTTAGACCTGCACCTTTACTCTTTCTTCTTTTTCTCCTATTGTTTTAGTTGCAAGATTCATCATAGAAGATGCAATCTATAGCATCTGTAGTTGGTGCCACTCTCACTGGAAAAGACACTTATCCAGAATGGTGGAGGAAGATCAAATCTGCCTTCATCTACAATGACCTTTGGGACAGTATTTGCGAAGGCACCACAATAGAGACAGAAGCTAGAGGGCCCATAACTAGAGACCCAGGACCTCCAGAATCTGAGAAAGAGAAGGCCATTTGGAAAACAAAAGACAAGAAAGATTTAGCGGTAATCACTGACACAGTCAGTGAAGAGGTGAGCCAGCACATATTGCCTGCAAAGTCATGTTTTGAAGCAATAAAAACGTTAAAATATTTGTATGATTCACACTCTGAAATGGAATTTATTCAACGAATGCTAAAACTATTCAGTTTAGAAGTAAAAGACAATGATCCCATGTTACTTGCCTCTGAAATCAAAGATATCATGCACAAGATTCAAGCCACTGGTATG
>LPNX010279429.1:94309-105291 GCA_001517045.1 Pseudotsuga menziesii
CCAGCCTATTTGAGAAACAGAAGTCCCTCAAATGCTCTTGATAACAAGACTCCACATGAAATTTGGTTTGGCCATCTCCCTTCAGTCAGGAATCTCAGAGTTTTTGGTTCCACCTGTTATGCCTTGATTCCAAAGGAGCAAAGAAACAAGCTTGGTGCTCGAAGCAGAAAATGCATTTTCCTGGGGTACGAAGAAAACTCCAAGGAATATCATTTGTATGATGAGGTAAACAAGAAGTTTGTTATTTCCAGAGATGTCATTTTTCTTGAGACTAATAAAAATGACCATTCCATTGAGAGACAACTTGATCGTTTGGAAAAATATCCTCATCTAAAGAAATATTCTGAAAATCAATATGAAATTCCAAACCTTGAAGGGGGGATTCCTATTCTGGATCAACCTTTGGAATTTCCATATGAAGCACCAACTCCCCCTCATGAAGAAGTTCCCGCTACGTCACCTAAACAAGAGATTCAACTGGATGATGTGATTGAGAGAATTGGAAGACTCAACCTTGAAGGAAATGAAGCACCACCAGCTGATCAACCAGGACCATCACGGAAGATTCCTAAATGGGCCACAAAGACACTTGAAAGTGTCCATCCGGATGAAGTTGGAAAGACGGGAACGAGAAGTTCAAAAAGACATGAAGATGGAGGAGAAGCAGATAATTCAGGTGATGACATGGATGTACCATTTGATTGTGAATTTAATTTATCTGCTAACTTTGAACCAACTTCCTTTGAAGAAGCTTCTACTCGAGTTGAGTGGAAAGAAGCTATGTAGAATGAGTATGATGCACTCATGAAGAATGGAACTTGGAAGCTGGTTGACCCTCCAGTTGGAACCAAACCAATTGGCTGCAAGTGGGTGTACAAGAACAAATACAGATCAGATGGCTCACTTGAAAAGCACAAAGCGAGGCTTGTAGCAAAAGGTTATGCACAGAAGGAAGGAATTGACTATGAAGAAACGTTTTCTCCTACAGCAAAATGGGCTACCATCTGTACCTTACTCTCTTTAGCTGCTTAGAATGGGTGGAAATTTCATCAAATGGATGTGAAGACTGCTTTCTTGAATGGAGACTTGAAAGAGAATGTCTTCATGTCTCAGCCAGAAGGCTTTGTTGTGAAAGGAAAAGAACAAAAGGTATGCAATCTTGTCAAATTCTTGTATGGCCTAAAACAAACGCCTCGCGCATGGTATGAAAAATTAACCGAACATATTTTGAAGTTAAATTTCGAACATTTTGATCTTGATGATGCAACACTGTTTATAAAGAAAGTCGAAAGATCTGTTGTGTATCTTGTGGTGTACGTAGATGATCTTTTGATGACAGGGAATAATGAGAGCTATATAGCATCCATAAAGAAAGATTTGAAAAGGATCTTTGAAATGACAGATATGGGACATTTCCACTATTACTTAGGAATTGAAGTCACTCAACATCCTAAGTACATATTCCTATCTCAGAAAAAATATGTTGGAGAACTACTAGACAAATTTTGCATGACAGAATGCAACCCTATCTCTACTCCAATGGAACAGAAAATGAAGCTCACATCAAGCGAAGGAAAAGAATTTGAGGATACGACCAAGTATCGACAACTTGTAGGAAGACTTATCTACCTTACAACAACTAGACCAAATATTTCTTATGTTGTTGGCATACTTTCAAGGTTCATGCACAAACCTTGTGAAGGACACTGGTCAGCTGCAAAAAGAGTTCTAAGATACTTGAATGGGACTCAAGACGTTGGACTCAAGTACTCTAAGGTGGATGACTTCAAACTTATTGGGTACTCAGACTCAGATTTTGATGGCGATAAGGAGACAGGAGTATCAACTTCTGGATACACTATGAGTCTTGGATCAACAACTGTCTCATGGAGATCATGCAAACAGTCAGTTCCAGCAGATTCAACAACAGAAGCAGAATATGTGGCTGCAGCTGAAGTAACGAAAGAAATAGTATGGCTTAGGAAGATACTTGAAGATTTGCAAGAAAAACAAGAGAACTCCACTCCATTATTGATCGAAAATACTTCTGCAATCAAGCTGGCTAAGAATCCCAGATTCCATGATCGAACCAAACACATCAACACAAAGTATCATTTGATTCGACATCATGTAGAGGCCAAGACAGTCCATCTTCGACATTGTTCCACAAATGATCAAGTTGCAGACATCTTCACCAAAGCGCTTGGACGAGAAAAGTTTGAAAGATTCAGAAACATGCTCGGACTTACTAACACCCCTTCGGATTAAGGGGGGGATTGTTGGAATATAATCCGTCGGGATTATACGTTATTGTAAATATTAGGAATATGAAGAGACTCTCGGATGTGTGATCCCAAGAGTCATCGTAGATGTATAAATAAAGGCATTCTATGGAGAAATAATAAGAATTCGGGAGTTATTCCACCTGACATTTTCTATTCCAGAAATCCTATGTTTTCCAATAACGAACATGCCAAGTTCCGATTTTAGATTGCCCGATTTCCGAATATGTGCTTGTTTTCATTAATTTATCAAAATTTAATAAGTATGTTTTCTAATAAGGAACAACCTATGTTCCAATTTCCAAAATTATATTTATATATAAATAATAACTTATGTCTACTTAGTTCTTCATTTACTTGTTTTAGATAATGAACTTAGCCTAAATCTGCAAGGTCACTACAAATTTTTGCTAATATATTTTTCATTATCGTTCTCTAGTACTGGTCAATTAATAACTGTTGTTTAAAGCTTAGCACGTCGATATATAGAATCAAACCAAGTTTAGACACCAAATTTCCGCCAAATTTACAAAGAGACTGATGAAAAATAACACAGAACAAATTTAAAATAGAAATGAACTCAGAGGAGGAATAACTTATGCAAAAAATTCGGATTCCAAAATATCGTAAATACGAAGTATCAAAGATTTAGAATAGGAACATCGACATGTTCCTATTTGAACACACAAGATTTTTGTATATGTCCATTATTGAAATACATATGAAAAAGAATTTCAAAAATATATTCATACTTGTGAATGTCGTAGAGATACCGATTCGAAACCGAATAGAGGATGAGTTGAATAAGTTCACTTGGTTTAAATGGAAAAGATATTGCTTCCAGTTATATATAATAATCTTGTAGAAAATGGACCACTAAAAGAAATAACTATAATACGAAATAGGAACTATAACAGTTAAAATTAAACGTGAACTTAAGGTTTTCCGATATCCGATATCCTGTTTTGAATTGAAAAAAATAAAGTGTTCCTTATTCGCAAATCATAAATTGCAAATTTGAAAATGGAAAACTAAAACAAGGAACTATAATCAAAACTACCCAATGTTCATGCAACATTGTACATAATGTAAAGTACGTATAAGTTCTTTATTGTAAAGCTTGGGATATACGATTTTTGCAATCTGAAATGTCGCAAAATCAACAAAACTGCCCACTTCACCAAGTTGATATACAACATGAAACCAAGTTTGCATAATTCAAAAAGACATAGGTAAAAGCAGTTTCATTCATGCACAATAACATCAGCCTCCACAAATTATACCAATTTACAAGCCAAAACCCTCGCCAAATTTAGAGCAGACTAATAAAAAAGAATGCAGACCGAGTTTAGAATAAGGATCGACTTAGCCTAGTAAGAAATTACACAAAAATAATATGAAAAGTGAGAATAAAGCCTGAAACACCAAAACACTTTAACAAAATCGAGGTTTTTTAGTTTCCCATAGCCGAACGTCGATATGCCATGTAGTACAAGTGATCAATTTTGCCATGGAAAAACGTGGCAATATCCACAGAAAAGCGTGGATATTGCCACGTCTAAGTGTTTTTTTTCCCATGGAAACAATTTCATCGCAATAGAGACGACCCCTAATTTGCGTCGCAAGAGCGACAATGTTCTATATTTCGTTAGATGTCTAAGCCGTCGCTATATCCACGCCTGGCCATCTCTGTATCCACGCCTGGCCGTCTCTGTATCCATGCCTATCCGTCTCTGTATCCATGCCGGGCCGTCACTGTATCCACGCCGAGCCGTCGCTGTATCCACGGCTGTGAAATTTTTTAAAAAATTGCCGTCGTTGTATCCACGGCTATAACTGTTTAAAAAAAAAAATAGAAATGCCATAAGACCAATTCCATGTGGAAGTAGGTCATAATCCTTACATAATTAGTATACCCCCCTCACATGCATACATACATCTCGCACATATTTATCTCATGCTTCATTACAATTTATCTCGCACATCTTCATTACATGCTTCATTACCATGGTTTAAACTTTAAACAATGACCCATAACCTCAACATCTAAATGTTAAGCTGGTTTGGTCAGTTGTCACATGTCACTAATATATAAAGTGACCCTTATTCAAATATTTAAGTCTGCTAAACATTGGAGTGTAACACAGAAATAATACTCATCTTTTTCAACCATATAAATTGGTGGTCACGTGCCAGTCAATGCTTCACACATGCTGTGGGATATGTTTTTGTTGTGCAAAGTGAGTAAAGTCCTTTAGATATCTTCCCTGCCTCTTCATGTCTCCAGAACTATAAAAACTTATCTCTGACAACATTCTCCACAGAGGTTCCAAAGTATGGACATCCAAAGGTCCATAGTATTTCATCCACAGAGATTTCATCTATCTCTGACAACCAACACCAACCAAATTTGTCATCCAGTTGTCAAATTTCAACCAAAGGTCCATAGTATTTACACCTCGCTGGATATGATACCAGATGAAATGCCTAAGAGAGGTTTCTAAGACATTTAAACCGTGGACAACTTATCTTATATGGTAAAAAGAAATACTTTACTATCAGCTGCTCATAAAGTTACATGCACTATGTCCTCATTGGTGGAATATATTTGGGCTCCTTGGCCTCATTGTGATAAGAGGAAGCTATAGTTCAAAAAAACAAACAGTTTTTTGATGACACTATCTACAATCATGGAAAAAATATTTAAAAAGTTTCTAGAGCTTTTCCTCGTGGTCTCCAAAGGAAAACTAGTATGAAATCCAAAAAACTTGGCATTGACGTCGATGGCTGTAAATTAAAGTAGGATATCAACAATCCTTTACTTCAGTTATGAAGCTAAATGGGGAGTAATTGCATAACCTAGAATTTCAATTGCTGTAGAGAAAGGTTACCTTTCAAGGACTGGCCTCCAGTTTTAGAAAAGTTTAGAAGGAAGATTCAACATTCAAGAGACCCAACAGCTAAGCCCTAATGTACAAATGGTACTCATAAAATCAATGCTATCATGTTTCTGCACTCTCATGTCTCCATAAGAAGTGTTACTTGAAATGGGGAAACTAATCATATTTCTTCTATTGATATAAGGGAGGAAACAAAGGGAAAAAATCACCTTGATCATTGATGGCTTGGGAAAAAGCAAAACTTCCATATCTAGTTGGGGTTTTGGGATAAAATACTCCATATCGAGTCAGGATCCTGGGATAAGAGATTCTTTCCTATCCAACATTGTTATGGGAGCTAAAGTCTTATGGAAATCAGGTTTCTGGAAAAACAACATGGTGGAAGGAATTACACTGGAAAATATATTTTAAAGAGGCAGAAAGAAATAGGATCGTTTTGCAAGACCCTCCCATATGGATGTTCCTAAACCTGTAAGACAATCCTAAGGGCATTCACCCTTATCAAGACTCACTCTTTCAGGTCACCCATGAATGAGAAAACAAACAAAATATGGAGGAACTCCATTATGTCCCCTAAGCGGAGGGGCAGAAAATAATGGTGTTCACGCTCTTGCTGATATTTCTCTTTGGAGTGAAGATGAGAAACCAGTTTGGAGAGGAAGGAAGTAGCCTTCAAATCTTCCCCTTCATTTAATAAAGCACTGGAAGTAAATGACCCTAACCTTGAAAGGTTCAGCCCCAACCACTTTAAGAAGAACATGGAGGTTTGGAAAACACAACAGGACAATACACTGTAAAGCAAGGGTACGTTACTTTTTGAAGCAGTCTACTCCTGGGGATCCCATGTATTTTCATTATATAGGACAAGGACTCCATTATGTCCCCTAAGACGAGGGACTCCATGTGCTTACAAAATATGGAGGGACTCCATTATGTCCCCTAAGAGGAGGGGCAGAAAATAATGGTGTTCACACTCTTGTTGATATTTCTCTTTGGAGTGAAGATCAGAAACCAGTTTGGAGAGGAAGGAAGTAGCCTTCAAATCTTCCTCTTCATTTGATAAAGCACTGGAAGGAAATGAACCTAACCCTGAAAGGTTCAGCCCCAACCGCTTTCAGAAGAACATGGAGGTTTGGAAAACACAACAGGACAATACACTGTAAAGCAAGGGTACGTTACTATTTTGAAGCAGTCTACTCCTGGGGATCCCATGTGCTTCCATTATATAGTACAAGATCTTGCTCCCATTCCCAACTCCAAATCCAAGCTGCTAATTACTGGAAAATTGTTTAAAAAGGTATTCTTTGTCCATCTCGGTGAGTTCATTTTTAAAGATGGTGAGGTAACCATGACCCATATTTCACTTGACTGCCCCTTAGTGATCTCACCATGGATTCTGGAAGCTTATTATCTGTGAAATAAATATCCTTCTATCTCATAGACCATCCAGCTAGGACCAAATCCTTGCTGGCTGGTACAAGAGCTACCCTAGAGTCGTGAAAAGAAAGACTTTAATCAAATCCATATTGCCTCTAATCCCTAGTTTTGCTTTGTGGTAAGAATGGATGAACAGAAACAATCTCATTTACAATGATAAAGAGAGAAATGTTGAGTAGTTAAATTATATCTGTTGCCATAATCAGAGAATCAATTATGACAGATTAGTAGGGAACAAAGGATATAGAGAGGCTCAATACCAAAGAGAAACAGTGGTTCAATACCTGGCAGCTAGCAGGATGGACAGCAGAATCTGAGAAGCAAAAATTATTGTCAAAAAAACGTTTATTTCATCTTAATCTCTCTGAGAAAAGCATAAAAGACTGGATAATCTCCCAGCAAAGCTCTGTTCTCTTCTTTGATGAATTAAAAGGAAATCCTCATCTTGCAGGATCTGGTGGTCTAATATTTGACTCAAAAGGAGTCATAGCCAGCAAATTCTCTTGGAATTTAGGATCCACAGCAGCAAACAGTATGGTAGAATACTTGGCAATTCTCCAAGCAGTTGAATGCTTAGTGAACTTCACAGTAGACCAAATCATATGATTTGGGGATCCATAGTTAATAGTGGCACTGGGCAGCTACAGTTTGGGGATCTATAGTTAATAGTGGCACTAGGAAGCCTTACTCCAAAAATCATCCTCCAAATAGTCTTCAGCTGAAGATGTTAATCCACATAGTATCTTTGTTGGATCAGTTTGTATATAAGATGAGATAAGATAATTTTATTAATGTACAAAAATAGGTCAAAGGGGCCGGTAGGTACATCAGAATCAAAACATAAATATGGCATATCTAGAGAGAATATAATAGGGAAGGCAATAAATTGGCAAATGAAGTACTGCCAGTTCCAGAAGGAGCACCACAAATATAGATGCAAGGACCAGTAAAATCACCTATCCTTCCTAGGATCAGCTTGCTTCAGTTGGATGAATAAAAATTTCAAATGGAGATGTTTCATATGGAAAATGGCAGTCTGGCAACCATGACTAGACTGAAGTTCACAACAAACAGGGACAACTTGAAAAAATACTCAAGCCAACTTGTGTTTCACACACAAGGATAGCAGCATAAAAGCATGCATGAGCCACCAGATTCTGAGTATAACTAAGCCTAAAATTCTGGAAATTTTCAGCATATACTTACAGTTTATATGTGTAAACTTTAAAGCAATATTTCTCTTTTGTTAGTAATATATTTGTAAACTTTGAAGTACAAAGAATGGCACAAAATCCAAGAATACCAGAAATTTGAACATATTAGCAGTTAATTTGTAGCTTCATGACAGGCAGAAGTGAGTTATAGAGCTATGAAATTCCCAGTAATCCCCGTTTCAAAGTCAATAAGAATTTTGTTCTGTTAGAAAAGATATACCAAGCGGTTAAGGTGCTCAATTTCCGTGACTTGCTTGCTACAAACCTCTTCTAGGACCATTTCTCTTCTTATGGACCCAACTAAAACTCCTTCCACTGCCTGATTCACCAAATATAAGATAAATAATCAAATCACATGAAATCAGTTTTTCGGCCAATTTTTAAAAAAAAATCTTCAAATTACACAAGGTAGATACTTACTTGACTAAGTTCATGCCTAGGTCCTTTTGAACTTCTTGTTTTTTCAAGAGGCATTCACTGCCATTGGGACTTATCTTGCATGTCTTCTATGTCCTTGAAGGAATTTGCCTCAACAATATCAAGTCTTCCACAAGATGCACGCATCTCTGAGATTAGAGATGTTGCTGCAGAGGATTCCTTCTTTGGAGAGGTTTGTACACTTTTATCAACTTTGTCAAGAAGCTGAGTTGGCGTCTTCAGGTTTAAAGTTTGGAAAGAGAATCTTGCAGAAGATTTTCTTACAGCTGAACTTTGTTGGTGGATATCAAAAACATGAAGGCCGCGTTGGAGACTAGCAGCCAGTCTATCTGTTCTTGAATTGCCACTTTTGTTGGACAGAGGATGGGTACTCTTCCTTACAGACTGCGCAAAGGATAAGTTCAACATCTCTGAACCCTACCCAGAGTTTCTAAAGTTCATCTAAAGGAGATAATGTTGACTTGCAAAATGATTTGTTCACACTCTTCCTACCCTCTTGAATCCGAGGCGAGACACTGAGTGGTGGACTCTGAAGAATGGGAGATGAAGAGGATGGGACAATACTTAAAGTGGGAGACAAAGTATTTGGTATATTATGAAGACTACCATTTTCACTGACAGTAGCATCACATGCAGGCCCTGTATTATTATCACATGAATTTCCCAAAATTTTGGTTGCTGGCATATCATCCTTAATATCCATATCACAAGTAGATAAACTATTATGTGGATGAGATTCAATGTCATCTATAAGTACTTCTTGAGCAGTTGCAGCACTTGAATGGATTTTTGAGATAGCCAATTTCATTGGGACCTGTTCAACATCAGAAGCTCCAGAGCCCACCTTTCTAGATTCACAATGCTCCATGCTGGGTGTCAATGGAGATATTTCTTTAGAAGCTTGCAGAGAAGATTTACTATCTGCTTGGATCTCAACTGTTTCACAATCCTCAAAATGGACAACGTCTCGAATTTGACAACTTAAATTGGCCCCTGTTTGATTTTTTCCCATATCCACATCTCTTACTGTTGATAGTTCATTATTGAGTTCTTTACTTTCTACCACCAAATCTATCGTTGAAGGGCACAAATCATTGTTTGGCTCAATTTTAGTTGAAGTGCTAACATTTTCTCTATTCAAGCCATACAGAGTTTTGACATCGATGCTTGCCTGTCCATGGTTGGATACATCTAAATGTATTCAGAATGCAGAACCGAATATACCCCTATCTACCAATATAAATTCTATTCTTTTCTTTTGTTCTTGTTTCACACATGGGCTCACATATAGATGGTTTGTTGGTTTCAAATTTCCAGTCATGTAAGGCTTGAAAACTTACAGATTACCTTGCAACGAGATTCTAGTACACAGGTGAACACACTATGAGAACGAGAGCTCTCAGCATTCATACTCGTTGAACCCGCCCTCCTGTTTGCAAGACCCTGTATTTATCAACAAAATCAGTCTGAGAATCAACTTCGATAGAAGTATTAACTGGTGCAGATGAAACAACATTTACAACATCATATTTAGCATACTCCACAATATATTTTCTCGCTTTATTACGTTCAGTATTAGTAGGCTTCTTATCATACCATGTTTTGTAAATACCTGATTTGTAATCAAACTAGTAGAGAATTTTAAAATGGATATTTTAATGTTGATACATAAAGGCATCCAAATAAAGGGAGAAGGAAATCATCTCCAAATACTTTCTCATTCTGCTATCTATTAGTATCCTTCTATGTTCTCATGCATTATTTTGTAAATATAGACTTCTGTAATAGTTGTTTTTCTATTTTGAGATGCATCCCCAGAAAGGGCCAAGGAAATCAAATTCATGTACACGGAGAGCAAGCTGTTTTACATCAGCTACACTTGAAACATACTCCTCTGTTTTACATCAGCTACACTTGAAACATACTCCTCTGTGAGATTCTCCACAGAAAGGGCCAAGGCAAAACATGACTTGCCTCTTCAATTCGGGTGAAAAGCTACTCAAATACACGAGGAGTTAGACCTCGGTCTTTGTTTGGGTATTGATCTCCTCTCGAATCATATGTCGGACCCCACATAGTGTAAGTTTTTCCACTTCCAGTCTGTATCCAAGAATAAAAAAGAATAAAGATTCTCCAGATTAAAACTTGAGCAGGTATATGCCATCCAACAATTTACACAAAACAGAATGCAGGAAACAAATTACTGTATAAAAAAGGAATATGTTAAAGAAAATCAAATAAATGAAGCTGCAAAAAATAGTTTACAACTTCTGAAGAAATACCTGGCCATAAGCAAATATTGAACTATTAAAACCTCCCATGCAATTCTCCACCAAAGGCAGGCCAACCATCTCGAAAATATCTTTCTGAAAAATAGTTCATGCAACATTAAGGAAGCATTATTTATATTAATTTAGGAAACAAAGATATTGTTTTGCATGTTAGGTTAACCTTGGCATTTCATCCAACTAATTTTTACCTGTGTGGAATCTACATCTGCCACTGCATCAAAAGTAAACTGGTGGTCAATAACCACACACAAAAAGGGTGGTCGGAGATCGGTTGATCGTGTCATGTATACATTCAGAGAGAACACAAAGTAATTCATCGAAAACCAATGCCAGGAAATAGTGTATGACATAACAGCAGAGTGAGCCCAGATTGACATCAAACCCAAAATGGTAAATTTATCTAGACTAACAGAAAGCTAG
>LPNX010279446.1:0-29402 GCA_001517045.1 Pseudotsuga menziesii
TCAGGTATTTCTTGTTTTTGGGGTAGCGGGGTCCGTCAAAAGTATGCAGTGTGGGTACTCGTTGGATGCGGAGTCAAATTCCGCATCCAACGAGCTCTCCCGATAGAAATTTGAGTAAAAACACAATGAGATATGTCGAAAATACGAACAAAAAAAGTAGTTTTTTTTAATGACAAATATGCCAATTCAACCATTATGGTTGACTTATTTTATTGAAATTCTATTGGTTCTTGAATTCCAACTCACAAAAACTTATTTTGGCACGTTTTCTTATAAGGCCCATTTTAGACCCCAAATTTCCTCTAATGGGAGGTGGCCACTATCCTACTGATCAAGGCCATGGACTTGATCAAAATCAACCCTATGTGAACCAACCTTCCAAGGAGAATGGAACAAAATAACACAACTTATGTTCTCCTTTTTAGCCACTTTCAATCTTCCTGGCCTATCAAAACTTACCAATGACCGAGTGTGTCATGATTCGATGTGGATGGTTGTTCCCGCTAAAATTTCTTTGAATATTCCAAAGTTTGAGGGAAAGAATGAAGAGGACCCTGGTGATAATGTGACTACATTACACATTTGGCTCTCTTAGAATTAACTAAACCACAATTCTATTTGACTACGAATATTTCAATGTGCTCTCATGGGTTTTTCCATGAAATGGTGTATAGAGTTTCTTGGGGCCACATATCGAACTTTCAACGACTTAGCCTTGGTCTTCCTCAACCACTTTCAGCTGCTGGTGCACTATTATGTCGGTACCAAACTATTTTTGACATTTTGGCAAGATAAGGCCACCCATATCTCTAATCACATTCAAGAGCGACGTAGACAAAAGCAGTTGACCAAGGCCAACATTCCACCTGAATTTTTATTGGAATAGTTCTTGAAGTATTTTTTATCGTATATCGCTAAGGATGTTTAGATTTCTAGAGCGACTACTAAGGAACATGATATCTTTAGAGCTCAGTAGTTAGATTTTATTTATGCTCATTCTAGGATTCTTGACAAGATTATCACTAACGCACCGTGATCAAACATTGAATCTATGTTCAAACCCGAGCTACATGTTGATGAAATTGTTGGATCAATGAGTACCAAATTCGTGGACCAGGTTACAACTCAAATGAAAAACTTATCTATTATCCAGTCTGCGGCTAGACAAGTTTTGACCTCGTCAACTCCTACCCAATCGATGGACGTAATTTCTGTGCATTCATCAAACCAGAATGGTAGCCATCAACCCAAACAGAATAGAAATAAGGGAAGAAATAACAAATAATTTGGGAATAGAAAGGAGAATCAAAACGATGACAAGAACGATGAGAATGATGGAGGGGACAAGAAACCTAAGAAAAAGGTTGAATTCCCTTGCAAGCTATGTGGGGGAGACCATATCACCTACTTGTTCCATCGAATTGAGGATGGATCGAAGTTCATTGCATAGAGCCCAACTTTATTTATTGACCCTCTTCCTCATAATCAAAATGTGGATTTGAGGACCTTGACCACCAGAAGTAGTTTTGGTGGGAATCAAAATCAGCCAACCATGGAAGGTAGTCACAATTATATCAACATGATGTTATCTTTCGATGTTGTAACTCGTTCATGACACTATGTATCGTCACAACCCAACATTAGTAAAGAGCCTACACATCCCAAAATTCATTTCCACATCGATAAGCATGAAGTTATACAATGCGTACAAAAAGGGGTGTTAAAGCATTTGGGGCATAATCCTAATTTCTGATCCGACCAACATTATTCCATTGTTAAGTATTTGGGATAGATTCCTTATGCAATGTCGGCTCTTGAAGTTCTTCAGGCTTGTACTTTGTAGAAGAAAGTGTTGTTAGATGCTCTTAGAGTAGCTGACCCAAATGGATCCACTGTGGTTATATTTGAGACTCATGATGTCCAGCCTTTTTTTCCTTATCATGTGGATTTTCAATTCCATGTGGAGTATTTGAATAACACTATTAAATGCATAGTTGTTGATTAAGGTGTTGCGGCCTCCATGATCTCTTTGGCCTATTGGAAATTCCTTGGCTCTTTCATGTTTTCCAAATATATGAATATGCTGACAACCTTTGATGGACGTTCGTTCAGACCACATGGAATTATTCCCTCCCTTCAGGTTCAGTTTGGGGGGAATACCATTCCGGTCGAATTTGAGGTGGTTGATTCACCGCTCGACTACAATCTTTTACTTAGCCAAAACTGGATTTAGTCTATGAAAGAAACCGTATCGTCCGTATTTAATTTCTTTTTCTTCCCTTACGAAGATAGGATAGTCACGATCGGTAAATTATCATTTGAAAATTCAGTTTCGGCTATATGGTCAGGTACTACTATCCAAAGCATTGATAATTCTCAGCCAACAACTGAGAATTATCCCACATTTGTCTTTTTTTAGGGTTTTCCATAACTTTTTTTATTCTCCACAATCGCCTTCAAATTTTTCCATAGTGCTCATTTCCTAATTATGATTCCTTGTTGCTCTTTGAAAATTTTTCCCCTTCCTTCACCCCACTTCTGAAATTCTCATTTTATGCTTCATTGTCTCTCAGAAAGTGTCCAAAACCTAGTCAAACGCCAATTACCAAACAAATTTTTTCAAACTCAATATTTCTTTTTGTAAAAACATTTCTATTTTGTTTTTCTACCCATTTCCAGAAAAAAACACTCTTGCTTATGGTTTTCACCTAAGTCAGAGCAAAAAAAAATGGAAGATGAATTTTTCATGCTTAAGACCAAACTCCAAGATCTAGATGAAAAAATTATTGGCCTCCATATTCACCATTCATCCATGAACAATATACAACAACCAGTATTCTAGAGACATTGGTTTCTCTTCTTCCAAGAATTTTTCGTGGGCCGAAGCTTGATTCATCTCACTTCAAGGTTGATGATCTAACTGAATGGATATACAAGGAAGAACAATATATCGGTATGCATAAAAATTCTGATGTCAACAAAGTCCCACTTGCATCCTTTCATTTGGAACATGAATCCCTTCAATGGTTTTGTTGGTACATCAAGGCTCATGAAGAGCCAAATGAACATATTTTTTCCAACTCCTTTTGTAACGATTTGGCCATAATTATTTTTATGAGTTCATAGGAGAACTCACTAAACTTTGTCAAATTGGCAATGTGAGGGAGTATCAGATAGAATTTTAGAAACTTTCTAATCACATAGAAGGATTATCTGATGCATTCTACAGGAGTTGCTTTATCAATGGTATGAAGGATGCAATCTAATCTGAGGTTAAAATGTTATGTCCCAAAACAATAATGGAATCCCTAGGGTTGGATAATTTGGTGGAGGACAATATCATAGCTCAGCAATGCTCCAAATCCACATGCGTTCCATTCAGAAATATGGTTCCCAAAAGACCTCCAATCACGCAAGCTCCTAGAACCACTTCTATCAAGCATTTGTATGAATTCGAGATGTGGGAACGTAGAGAAAAATGTATTATTTATAATTGTGATGATAAATTCACTTGGAGACATCGATGTGTTGAGCAAAACTTCAATATCTTAGATGTGGGTTCTCCTCCTACACCACCTGAAATTTCTGACGATGCTCAGGATCTGGTAGATGATGAGGATGACATTCGGTAGCTTCCTGTTGACCCTCCTACTCAGGATGACCAACCAAATATATCTCTTCATGCATTAGTTGAAGTCATCACCCCAAAAACCATGTGGGTCAAGGGTTTCTTCAAGAAGCTCCCTCTTACAATACTCATTGATTCGGGTATCACTCATAACTTTATTGAACTTCGGATCACCAAACAGGATGATTATTTTTTACATCCTTTCTCTAGATTTGAATTCATGATTTCCAATGGGGGAACCTTACCTTGTAAATGGAAGTGTCGTAATGTGCAAATATCTATTGGTTAGTATAACTTGCACTCTTACATGTTTTCCTTTCCCTTATGCAGATATCATGTGGTTTTGGGCGCTCAATGGTTACGCACACTTGGACCCATCTTATGGGATTTTGTTGAAATTCTGATGCATTTTTCAGTTAATGGGAAGAAACACACATTGAAGGGATTACAACCAGGGTCTATTAGCATCATAATTTCATATCGCATGGAAAATATCCTCAAGAATAATTCACATGGTCTCATTGCTCAGTTCCATTTCATTTAGATGCAACCTTTGGTAATCTCAACTACTCCCTTGTATCTAAAACAAGTTTTAGATCGATATGCATGTGTCTTTGCTGATGGCATTCATTATTTCCACCTTTAATACTAGAGGACCATCATTTTCTGATCCTTCCTGGAAGTGTCCCTCGCGAAATCAGGCCTTATCGTTACCCATTTCACCAAAAGACAAAGATTGAGATGCTCATTCGAGACTTACTGAAGCAAGGTATTATTCACCCTAGGACCAATTCCTTTTCTTCACTAGTTCTTCTTATCTAAAAAAAATATGGGTCATGGCACCTCTGCATTGAATTTCGATCACTTAACCGGATCACAATCAACAATAAGTTTCCAATTCCTATTGTTAATGAGCTTCTTGATGAGCTTCATGGTGTTCATTTTTTCTCCAAGTTGGGTCTTCTTTATGGGTATCACCAAATTAGGGCTCATGAGGATAATATCCCTAAAAGAAATTTCCACACACATGATGGGCACTATATGGTTTTGGTCATGCCCTTTGGCCTCACAAAATCGCCTTCCACATTCCATACATTGATGAATACAATATTCCAAATCTACTTGCGGAACTTCATTCTAGTATTCTTTGATGATATCCTCATCTATATTAAAACATGGTGTTAGAACCCTATAATTTTCCTATGGTTGCAGTAGGAAGTCACAGGGGTAACCATTTCAACCAAACTTTATACTGTATTCTAGCCAATACATTCAGAGAGCACTCTCTCTTGTCACGGTAGCATTAACATATACATATGGCTTTGAACAAACATGCAAAAGGATAGATTCCTGCTGGTAACAAAGTGGTTTGCAAAATTAAAAGATTGAAAGAAAGACAAATAATAAAACCATTGGGCGATGGAGTCACAGTCTGAATGTTTAATAACATTATAGCATGTGGTGAAAAATGGATTTGTCTTCTGTATTATGAGGAAAAGTAAGCTTAGATTTCAATTAAATATCTTTAAACGGTGGTAGGAGAAAGGAGAAAATACTAGCACGACAAGGGGCACCTATCAATGGATGAATCCCTTGCAACACCTTTAGAAGAATGACATAATGAGGGAAATGACAGAGATGGAGCACCTAACTATGGATGAATTCCATAATAACCATAAAAAACACATAACAAATTCTACATCTGATGGGAATAGCGCTTAATGAAACGAATTCTTCTTATACAACTAGAAATAATTTTTGTAGAAAATAACACATATGAAAAATGGCATAACAGAGAACACAAACAAAATACAGACACCGTGATGAATCTCATAAACACAGAGAATCATTTTCATTAATACTCCCAAAATGTTTACAGAGCTATAATTCTGGTGCTCAGGCCTCAAAAAATGAAATTCAATCCAACCTCTATCCTTTGCTAAGGAGGTTCTATTTATACTGTAAATTACCCTAGGATACATCCCGAAACAGGGTATCAAAATTGGTTACAAATTGGGGATTGAATCTTGAATCATTATAATGAATCCTAACAAACTACCCAAGGTGGCATATTCACCATGATTTACTACCAAAATAGGAAATAAGAAGTGAAGGGCATGCTATATTGGAGTGATACTGCAGCACTTGAATGCAGGCCCGCTTGCTTTGACACTGACATTTTGGAACTAATGGTTTTATTCCTTTCGTGCATGCCCCCCTCCCCTTTGTAGTACCAGATGAATTTAGCTCCATAACCTCTCATCCTTTTGGCCCTTATGCTTTTTCTGTATTCCAGAAACATGTTATGTCAGTATTTACTGGTGGCAAGAAGGTTTATGTTCCTGTAACGTCCCCGACCCTCCAATCGACGAAGAGGACGCTACCATAACCGTAAACATCCAGGAAACTAGCCCCATGAACATGAATGTACATAAAATGCTCAAATAAAATGCTTAAAACATAAAACATACTAAGATGCATAATCATTCATATACACAGTGGAAGCAGACATACATTCATGCATTCAACATATTCATCATAGTTCATTAGCCATCAAATATAATTGTAGAGACGAAATGGTCAATAAGAATCATCTTATAAAGAAGTTGTCCCGCAACCAGCTACGTCGCTGCAACATTCCACCCAACCATATGCTAGCGTGCTCCTTAATCTCTCAGCAATGCTCCCATGCCCGAGCTGGGCATGATTCCCCAAGGAATAAGGAACAAACAGGCTTACACATAGCCAAGGTACACAAATCAGCCAAGCCAATACAGTAGGGTTTATCAGGCTATCAAGGAGCTAGGAGAAGCTGAATGCTAAGCCGGGGAGCTCATTGAAGAGTGAAGGACACCTGCAGTAGACTAGCCTGTCTTCTAGGACACCCACACATGCCCAACACCAAGAAATCAATCCCTTCTCTGCTACATAGTCCCTCAGGCCCTGACCTCCCTTTCCATTGCTGCCCTGGGGTTGTGGAGAAGAAAGACAACCCTCTAGCTCTATTTGTGTGGTTCCCAAACTTAAGGTTTCTCAAGCATACCCATCCTTCAACCCCACTCCACACAATCCTAAGACCAACCACTGCATACCCGCAGTAAAACAAGCTATTCACAATTGGGACAGGGAAAAACGATCCCTGAGTCGTTCTTGGCACTATCATGGCCAAACCGACTCAATAAGAGCCACAAAAAACCCAAAAGTAACTCAAACCCATAGCAACAAACAATGTGGGGAAAACCACAACCCCTGACTCAATAACGAAGCAACGAGACAACTACACAGCCCGAAAATGGAAGAGGAAAGTCTGGTTCTCAGCTGGGCAAGGGAAAAACATATACACAAGCCAAAAAATTGGTAAGGAGAACATGCACACCCAGAATGTGAATGGATTATCCACAAGAAATTGTGGGTGACAGAGAAAATGGCTCCTCAGCTCACTATCTGGGTAAAACGATGAAGAATCCCCAACCTATGCGTGAGGAGAACAACTCCAGTCGGTGCATGAGGAAAAACATAACGGTTCTCTGCGGGAGGATGGACGAGGATGGAATCATGGGGTAGTGGTTTCCCTACCCATGTGAAGATGGAGAGTCCGCTGGTAGAGTGGGCGGGTGGGCAAGGGTTAACAGTCCTACCACCCACAACTTCCCAGCAATAACTACCCAACTAACATTAGGGCTTTTAATGGCTGACACATGGATTTTCCCCATAGGCTCATGGTTTAACAATCCACCCCCCTTACCCTTAGGAAATAATGCCCTTTTCATTATCGTTGAACTGTCGTAGCTGGCTGTAGGTTCATTTTAATTAAAGTGCATATTTACATGATGCCAAAACTATAATGTGCCAGACAGCATGTTATACCATTGGCAACGATCCCAATTTTTGAAACATAACACAACCAAATAGATGGTGGGGATTTTTCCTTTAGCTCTGCACCATGATTAATTACAATATATACATCATGTACTTTTTAATGCAAACGGGGTCAAAAATGGGGTGTTACATTCCCCTCCCCCTTGGAATAACACCGTCCTTGGTGTTCCAATACATAGGAATACATATACAATTTACACATCCAAAATTTTAAAATTTTGCAGATCTATCTCACGTTCAATTATTTACTTTCAACTTTCAAGATGAAGCCCTTTGGCTTCCATGAGCTTCTCCTGCTGGTTCTCAGCTGTCAGCTCATCCCCAAGTCTAGGAACTTTTCTGTATCTTAAGCATCTCTCAAAGATTCTCTTTGGTCTTCGCAATTTTGTGAAGGAGACTTCAAACCAAGTCCAATATCTTTTGGTCTGCTGCCATAATCAATGTGCACAACTGGATTTCACTTTTCTCACCTGTGAAATGCATCATTGAAATTTTGTTAGACCAAGCATAAAATAGGCATTAAAATCAGTCAATTAATTTCCCAATTGGCATGGCAGTCCAAGTCTTCTCAAGGAAACTTTCATACTTTTCATGCCTTCCCAATAGGAAAATGAGCTCATTCATGTCAATTATTGGGTAGGGAATTAACTATTCCAGCATTCACAATTTATTTTAATAAATTAAACACATTCTATTTTCAGCCATACATGTATTCAACAATATTATGTTTTCACAATGCATACGTATATATATATCATCAAAAAATGAAAGAGAGAGCAGCAAGATTTTTTCCCCTCTTTGTCTTGTTCCATTCTGGAACTCACACCACCACTGTGGCTTTCATGCTCTTAGCCTCTTTCACTTCACCGTGAATGCTAGACCAACCCTTCTTGGCCATGACACTTAGTGTCTCCAGTCTATTCCAGACCTTTCAACCATGGAGCCTCGCCACATGGTTTGTGTACAACTCTTGGCTGCTAGAGCCTTCATAGTCCCACTAGAACCTTTTTCCATTATTGCTCACTTTGAGCTCTTCAGGACAATCACATGTCCACATGCACCTCTATAATGCTCACATATTCCTCGCTCCCAGCGATACCTATATTCAAGCATTGAATAGATTCACATGTTTAGTTTATTCTCATCGTTTTTTTATAATGTTTCATATCATTCACTATCAAGTATTAAGACACCAGGAGGGCATCCACTCCCTAGGGTGTTGTCAATAGTGAAAACCCTTTCATGACTCGACATTGGGAAAAGTCTGCACCCGTTTCCGATGTCAGCCATGTAGGCCCTATTCATACTCAAGCAATCTGTCATAATGGAAATAAAATCAAAACATGATCTGCATATGGAATTTAACAATTTGACATGCATATTCTTACCTAGGGTCACAGAACACTTATCCATTTATTGATGCAATATTCATTCATTGAGGAGGAATGGGGGCTCGCTTCTCTGAGTTGACAGTCTCTTAGTTTTCCATCCCCAACTCCTTTTTACATTCCATATCCCACACATGTCTTACCGACATAATCTATACAATCTCACTCATGTTGCTTACCAAACATGTAGTGCAGATGGGACATTTCCAAAATGTCCAATGGAGTTTCACCCGAAACCCATTTCCAAGGTAGGGGAAAACCTCCCCATGAAGTTTGGCTCCTGCAGGCCATCACACATGGTCTTCCTGCAATGTGTACCCCTATCACATTCATCAAGTAGCCAAACAGTCAATCATTATCTAATAATGCAATCCAAATTTGATTGTTCCATAACCAAGCAATGGCATTAGTAATTAAATTCAATGTGAATTTGCAACTCTGTCTACTACAGAAATCAATTTGCTTGGCAATGAGGTGATCCTCATTTGTTGGTCTCTTGTAAGTAGCACTGCTATGCACATTATGATTTTATGCTTACTAGCATAACATGAACACCCACTTATAATGCGTCCTCCTGACACAATTCTATGCAAGCTAATAGTGATTAGTAGTTGTCAGCAATTTCTCAAATCTGAAATTTAAAAATTCAAATTGACAACTCATTCTGCATACAGACTAATTTCATAGCCATAAGACTCTTCCCATGAGGTTTGGCTCTTTCACAGGGTATATTTCGGCCTTTGTCATGGTCTTACCCATATTGTCATGCCCCAACCAATCTACCTGAAACTTGAACCTCAATCAGCCAAACAAGTGTAAGTCTTGATGCATATAACTTTTTCATTGCTGCAGCAATCACTGAAGCATTTTCAGAATTATAGAATTCAAATACTTCCAGCTGTTAGCATATCAATATCACCAAAACTCATTTACTTCACGTGAATCATTATCATACTAAAATTGCAAAGTCACATCCTTTATACAATTTAAATGAAGTGCTTAGATACTCCTTACTTCACAAGCGTATCATTTGTACCACCTTGCCCTTCCCTATATCATTTCTGGCATCCAATCGCTCATGACTACCATCTTCACGCACTTACTATCCTGCATTCATAACAACTCTTGAAAGGATTCTATAATTATCATCAATTCATCATTTCAGCCATTGGTTAATCATAATAACACATGCACTATCTCGATGCATTCATGCATTGCATCACAACATTTGCACCTATACTTATGTATGCATATCTACAACATTTACTCAGGATTTTCATATGCATCCATTCAATCCATAACTACAAGATTTATAAAATATCTTAATGCATATCCACTCAATGCTACCTTTCATTGATTTAGGAATACGATTCATTCAAATGTACTATGGCCTAACCATGACAACCTCATATAGGATGTCCTACCATGATCAAGACCATCAATACTCACTTTCTTTGGGTTACTAAGCTCATAACAACATATATAGGCATGTTACATTTCTATATGAATGTAGTATAAAATTTAAATAACCACATGGTATGATATCTCTTGCCCTTACCATTCCATGGAATTGTCATAATCAAACCATTACCTGCATGGATCCTACTTACACCCTTTGTCACAACCCTAAAATTTTCACAAAAATTTAAAATTTTCGAGTTAACAATAAATGTTATAACCTGTGGTTCTACTAACAGCTAACAGTTGGCCTAAAGATCAGTTAAGTAATTGGTTTCTATAATAACTTAAGAGTTTATTTTTCGTAGCAATATTAAAATCTTTGTGTGTGTTATTTGCTTCAGTTTACTGATTAGCTATTTTATGTCAGTAGGTGGAATCTACTTTTAAATCCAGGGCTTACTTAACATTCATGCTAACGCAGATGAATACTATTTCTTACAGGTTTTTACAGGTATGATCGATCAAGTATATATTTTTGAAAGATCTATTAATGTTAGTAGTATTTTGTTTGCAAATTAAAAAGCTTAGTACAATAAGCTGCTAAACACTAGGCAGCTCCTGTAAGGTAAAATCATTTGATTTTCATCAGTTGTTCAAATAAACAAGATTGGAAAAATTATAAAGACAGTATAGCATAATTTTGACTTTAATACTAGGATCTCAGATATGTGTATTTCTTCTTTAGTATAAATTGTAATTAGTAATACTAATAAACATTGTTTTCTTGACAATAATTTTGCAATAATATCTTGTATTTCCTGTATATTTATTGTCCCTAAAATTATTTCTATAGGGTACTTATAGCCTATTATCTTATAAACAGTAAGAACCTTTGAGTGTAAAAACCATGACCATTATACCCTTCTAAAAGAGCTTAAGGTTACCGATACTTTGTTCCCAAGTTAAACTTTGAGTTCTACTTACTTTTGAAAATGTAATAGGATCGTCCCTATTCCTATCGTCAGTTTTATCTCTGTAATTATCTTACTATCCACTAAACACTTTGTATGAATATAAAGCCAAGTTGGAAATACTCCCAAGTATTACAAAATAATGTCGCATAAACTATGTGACATAATTTTGTGATACTACTTTTATCTTTAGTTTTGTACTACCTCATAGTTTCTATGCTATGGGAGTTATCAGTTCATTTATATTTCAAATCTAAGTATAAATGACTTATTTGATGCACATTCAATTCTACCAAAAGTTTGTTTTATAACGTTTTTAATTCTAGCCTTTAACTTCTTTGGCATTATTACAAGATACTATCTATAAATGTTAGACTTAGAATATTCCTAAGCAAAAAAGGGCTTACTATGCCCAAGCTGTAAAAATGAGTGGTATACCAATGGTCAACTTATCAAGCACTGATAACCAAACCTTCATTTTGTACAAATTTTGCAAGGAACAACTCAGAGCTTTGCACTATAGTTATGTCCTAGTTAACATATACTCTTTTTATAACTATACTAAATACTTTTATAATTTAATCTAGTTCATAAACAAATTATATGTATATCACAAGATTTAATTCTACTCAAAATGATGTTAGAGTATTGTCGTACCACCCAATTAACATATGGAAAAGTTTAATATACGACTACACTATATTATTATGATAATGTTTACTTTGTGATAACACTATGTCATTGATAGCAATGGTTTGTACTTAATTCAAAAAAGGACTTAATATATGGTTTATACATGACACAAAATTTGGTCAACGTAATTTCTTCATGATAATAATCTAGTGATTAGGTTAATATAATACACGGTGAAAATGATTATAGACTTGGTTACATATTATTGGGCCGTCATTATAGTTTAACCCACGCTGCATAGATCAAACAAATAATATATTGTCTCCATGCATGAACTATGGATCATGACCCTTGTTGTTTGAATAAATATATGGCTATGTGGAGGAATCTTGTCCATGTGTGGAAAATATAAAACACTTTGGAAACCTAACCTAATGCATTATTGTCTCGCAGTTTACGCTGGTCCAGGGTTGCTTTGGCTCGTCCCCCATGGTGGACGTCATTATCCTGGTTACCATCGCCTTATTACTTGATTCTGTGCTGCCTCTGTTCTCCAATGAGTGGTTTTGATTGCTGGTTCTTTCTCTGTCAAACATAGAGTTATTCTTCCTACCACCTTCGTTTCACTGCCGAGGAAACCTTCATTCCAAGCCTGCGTAGTTTGGTGATTTCTTTAGTTCTCCGGCTTGATTCTTCGTAGCTTCCTATTGTTGTGTGGTTCTGAGAGTTGTTGTTTTCCCCACTACACCATTATAGGGGACAATGCTGGTGAATCTATTCACCATACTTCCAGTGACAGGTGAAAACCATAAAGGACCTTTCCTTCAAATTACTGCAAGTTTTATTATCATATACTCTCAAACTTATAATCGTAAGATACTTTACTGATAGGGTTTACCATTACTATAGGTACTCATTGAAGTGAATCCTGCACAAGGGTAGGAAGACAATCTTTACGACGGTCATGGCTCAAGGCTCAAACTCGGGTAAGCCCCATGGTCTGAAAGATGGGTTCTCTCCTTATATGCAGTTTGGGTGGTCATTGGACTTGCCCAAGGTTCGAATACCCTTTCTCGTCTTGCCACATGATATACTCTGCTTCTACTGTTTATAGGTTGTTTATAAGCATGTTTTAAAATTAAACCCTTCATAGGGTGGATGCACTTTGTGAGTGTAGTGTTTTTGGTTGAAGCTTGGCTTCACAGTCAGTTTGGTTGTACACTTTGCGAAGGTAGCTTTGCTGCAACTAGTTTTGGTTGTTAGCCATTTATGTTGTACTCTGTATAATTTAGGGTTTATACCCTTTTTGAATATTAAGAATTTGAACTCAGTTGAGTATTTTATCAGGTTTTTATATATTAAATTTTTGAAGGCTGTACTCATAGCCGTGATGTAAATCTTGAATTATGTGATGAACTTCTCCGGTTAGGGTTTGACCTGTAAAACCCTTGTTTGGTTTATATTACTCTTATGTTAATAATTATGTTGTTTCTCTCTTTTAGTCTATCTGTCCTTAAAGGACTAAGAGTGGATTATTTGATTATTTAAGATGATTACAAAATTTAAACGAGAAATGATTATTATGTCTGTAATAGTAATGTATTAGTTTTAAGGGTTTGAACCCCGACATTTAGATGTATGTTGTTATTAATAGGATTTGTTTCTTTTATAAATGCCATTACACCTATTAGACAATAATTTTAAAAGAAATTTACCTAAGTATAACCTAGGTTACTACAGTACTAAAATTATTTATAATTTATATTTTAATATTTATCATTTATGCTCAAAACATGAGCTAGGGTTTTACTCCCTTTTATTTTAAATAGGATAGTGTTTCCTATGTTATAACCTTGTAATTTTTATTACTGTATATAGTTTTTTTTTAATTTGTATCTGTGAATTACTTAGAATACAAAGTTAAAAGAACCTCCATACTTATTAGCATTCTTTATATTTACATAGTTCTACAGAAGTATAAAAAATAGTTTATAGTATTAACTTAAAAGCCTAAGTTACTACTGTCCTTTAGCTATTTAAAGCTCAGTAAGGACTACTGTAACCTTTATCATAATATTTAACTATAGTTCAAATAGATACAGGAAGATTGGTTGTTACTAAAGGAAAAAGCTATCAGTACTATGTTTATATTTATTCTTAACATAAACTATTAACTTCCAATTGGTAAGTCTAATTCTTCTATTTCCAAGTAAAAGTACAGTTTATGTAAATAAAGATTGTAGAAAATAATTGCTAAAATTTACCTACTAATGTCAATCAGTAATAAGAGTAATATTCTGTATTAACATGCTATTTGCACAGTCTATTTCTAATGACATGTCTGCAAACAAATTAATAATTTTTCTAGAAAGCATCCATTTACTGAAAAGTAACATTTCATTACTCTGAAACATACATATTCAATTCATTTATAATCCTATCATACTTCATTTACTTAAACAAACTACCTGTGCTAGAGTACGATCTGGATTACTCCAGATGGGGAAAAAGACAGGTAGGATTTATCTTCATCACAGTACAGATTTAGGCTAGAATAACTAAAAGTTAGTCTAGAATAACTAAAAGATTTCAACACAACATAACTTAACATCATTTAATAATTGATCATACACAGAGATAAATGATAATACAGAAATTAAAAGATAATGGAACCTGTTTTTTTTAAAGCTGGACGACAACAGCAATGGGAGGCCATTCCTCCCATCCAACTCCTGGAGAGTGCTCAAACAATGACTTCTTAGGACCCCCGAGCTTGTTCTAGTCTGCTTGGATGGAACTAGGTGGACCAATCAACAAGGTACCAATCCCGAGACTCAATACCAAGTCTGCTTATTGCAGTAAGATCTTTCAGCTACAAAGCTGTACTAGATCAACTTCCTGCAGTTTACCCCTCAAACACCTTCCTTCCAATTTCCCTTTCCCAATGAATTCCTTGAAGTGCATTCACCTGAATGATTCTTCTCCTGGAATGAGCATCCTGAACTCTCTACATTGGGCACTTTTAATAAGATTCCCTAGGTCTTTTGGGTTAGTTGTCATTAATTGAGCCACCTGCTCTGATCCCATTTTCTTGGGGGATCGTGACCCCAAATGTAGGGAAGTTGCCACCTGCAACATAGGAAGTGTTTGAGGATGCTGCCACTTGTCTTTTTTCTCTCCACCTAGTTCTTTCCACCACTTGACCAGAAACACTCTTTTTAGTAGCTCTCCCAGGATGTTGTCTCCACTTTTATTTATTTAAAATTAAATATTCAGAATTACATTCCACATCCTTAACTCTGCTGAGTCATCAGTTTCCACTTAGCATTAAATTTAACATAATGTTTGGGAATAATATCAAAATAAGGTAACATTATTTTACAAAATTGGGGCATGTGACATACACACCCCCTTAAAATATAACATCGTCCTCGATGTTATTTATTACTGATCCTCCGAAGTCCCTTGGAACAGAATTGGATATGCATCTCACATCTTACTTTCCAATTCCCAAGTGGCTTCTTCAGGACTAAGGTGCTTCCATTACACCTTCACCTGTCCAATGGTGCATTTCCGAAGTGTAATTTCCCTCCTCTCGAAAACACAATCAAGCTCCACCAGGAATTGTCCTTTTGGTTCCACCTATACAACATTCCAATTAACCACACGAGTAGTATCATGAACATATTTCTTTAAAACAGAAATATGAAAAACATTATGTACTCTTAAGTTAGGTGGTAACGCTAATTGATAAGCTACTTGACCAATCCTAGACAAAATTTCAAATGGACCATAGTAATGAGGTGCCAATTTTGCACAGCTCCCCAACAGTCATCTCCTCCTGTACGGTGTGAATGTTGCTAACAGTCTTCTTCTGATTTGGACAAACTAAAGCATAGTGTGGGCCATTACTATCCCAGCACTTGACAAGCTCTTTATGCTCAAAACTCTTGCTAAAATTTCCATGATTATTTGCAGTTTCCTTACCCTTAAAATTGTTCTGATTGTTGGGTGTACTATTCCTATTTCCCTGGAAATTCCTGTTGTTAGAATATTTTTTGGCCTTATTATTCTTAAAATTTTTGTTAGGCACAAAATCCTTCTTTTTAAATTGAGACTGATTATTATTTTTCTTAGCCTTCCAATTGGCCAAACATTCTTTCTTCTGATTCTTCTCAAAACAAAAATTAGCCTTCCTCATAGCTTCCTCTAGGGTCTTTGGGTTATCATATTCAATTCTATCTTTGATATGATATGGTAAATAGCTAAGGAACCTCTGTAATTTTGGTTTCTCATCCACTAGGTAGGGTACATACCTAAGTAGACTTAAGAATTTGCTGTTCAGATCCTTCATTGTCATTGAACCTAACTTTAGTTCATAAAACTCCTTAACCCTTTCCTCGTAATACTGCTCAAACAGAAATTTATTTTTAAAATACTGCTTAAAGGTACTCCAGTTGACTTCCTTCTCTTTTATACCCTTAACTCTCTTCAATTCCTGCCACCAAATATCAGCCTCTCCTGAGAGGTTATATATAGCCATCCTAGCCTTTAACTAGTTAGAATAATTATATATTTGGAAGTACTTCTTCATCCCGGACAACCAGGACTCAGCTTCCCCCCCCTTCTCAGTCTCTCCATTAAAGGTTGGTGGTTTTATCTTTTTGAATTCCCCTGAGATTTCCTCATAAGGTTTATGATTCCTCTTCTTAACGTACAGATCATCATCACTACTATCACTAGTAGTGTGGTAACTTTGTCATTCACCAAACACTTCTGATGATGAACTACTTTTAGTTTTTGTATGCTTCATCTTTTTATATTTTCTTGGATGACTATCATCTTCAAGTTCTGACCTTCTACCCCTTCCTTTGGTTTGAAAATTTTCCATTAGGATCTAATTCAACTCTTCTTGATCCCTCAGAATGCTTTCATTCTCTTTCTTCACAGACGCCATTTCAGTTTTCAAATCTTTTACAGTCTGTAACAGCTCTGAGGAATTTGTAGTTACATCCCCTAATATGGGATATCTAGCTAAATTTCTTCTTTCTATAGCTGGATACTCCTCCTATGCATACTCTCCCAGCCTTTCCATACCTTCCTGTTAAAATTTAGAAAAAGACAATTCTTTGTTGAATAACATAAAAAAAAAATTAAAATACGTTAGCATAATAATTTAATTTACTGTTTTATGAAAGCTAGTCGGGCTGCATCAAGGCCTAGTGTTTGAACCTTGTGCTCTGATACCACATGTCACAACCCCAAATTTTCAAAAAAAAATAAAATTTTCGAGTTAACAATAAATGTTATAGTCTGTGGTTCTACTAACAACTAACAGTTGGCCTAAAGATCAGTTAAGTAATTGGTTTCTATAATAACTTAACAGTTTATTTTTCGTAGCAAGATTAAAATCTCTGTGTGTGTTATTTGCTTCAGTTTACTGATTAGCTATTTTATGTCAGTAGGTGGAATCTACTTTAAAATCTGGGGCTTACTTAGCATTCGTGCTAACGCAGATGAATACTGTTTCTTACAGGTTTTTACAGGTATGATCGATCGAGTATATATTTTTGAAAGATCTATTAATGTGAGCAGTATTTTGTTTGCAAATTAAAAAGCTTAGTATAGTAAGCTGCTAAACACTAGACAACTCCTGTACAGTAAAATCATTTGATTTTCATCAGTTGTTCAAATAAACAAGCTTGGAAAAAGTATAAAGATAGTACAGCATAATTGCGAATTTAATACTAGAACCTCATATATGTGTATTTCTTCTTTAGTCTAAGTATTTAGTAATACTCATAAACATTGTTTTCTTGACAATAATTTTTCAATAATATCTTGTCTTGCATGTATATTTATTGTCCATAAAATTATTTCTATAGGGTACTTATAGCCTATTATCTTATAAACAGTAAGAACCTTTGAGTGTAAAAACCATGACCATTATACCCTTCTACAAGAGCTTAAGGTTACCCATACTTTGTTCCCAAGTTAAACTCAGAGTTCTACTTACTTTTGAAAATGTAATAGGATCATCCCTATTCCTATCGTCAGTTTTATCTCTGTAATTATCTGACTATCCACTAAACACTTTGTATGAATAAAATGCCAAGTTGGAAACACTCCCAAGTATTAACAAAATAATGTCGCATAAACTATGTGACATAATTTTGTGATACTACTTTTATCTTTAGTTTTGTACTACCTCATAGTTTCGATGCTATGGGAGTTATCAGTTCATTTATATTTCAAAGCTAAGTATAAATGAATTATTTGATGCACATTCAATTCTACCAAAATTTTGTTTTATAACGTTTTTAATTCTAGCCTTTAACTTCTTTGGCATTATTATAAGATACTATCTATAAATGTTAGACTTGGAATATTCCTAAGAAAAAAAGGGTTTACTATTCCCAAGCTGTAAAAATGAGTGGCATACCAATGGTCAACTTATCAAGCACTCATAACCAAACCTTCATTGTGTACAAAGTTTGCAATAAACAACTCAGAGCTTTGCTACTAGAGACACTATAGTTATTTCTTAGTTAACATATACTCTTTTTATAACTATACTAAAGATTTTTATAATTTAATCTAGTTCATAAACAAATTATATGTATATCACATTATTTCATTCTACTCAAAATGATGTTAGAGCATTGTCGTACCACCCAATTAACATATGGCAAAGTTTAATATACGACTACACTATTTTATTATGACAATGTTTACTTTGTGATAACACTATGTTGTTGATAGCAATGGTTTGTACTTAATTCAAAAATGGACTTAATATATGGTTTATGCATGACACAAAACTTGGTCAATGTAATTCCTTCATGATAATAATATAGTGATTAGGTTAATATAATACACGGTGAAAATGATTAGAGATTTGGTTACATATTATTGGGCTGTCGTTATAGTTTAATCCACACTGCACAGATCAAACAAATAATATATTGTCTCCATGCGAGAACTATGGATCATGACCCTCATTGTTTGAATAAATTTATGGCTACGTGGAGGAATCCTGTCCATGTGTGTAAAATATAAAACACTATGGAAACCTAACCTAATGCATTATTGTCCTGTAGTTTACGCTGGTCTAGGGTTGCTTTGGCTATTCTCCCATAGCGCTCGTCGTTCTCCTGGTTACCGTCGCCTTATACCTTGATTCTATGATGCCTCCGTTCTCCAATGAGTGGTTTGATTGCTGGTTCTTTCTCTGTCAAACGTAGAGTTATTCTTCCTACCACCTTCTTTTCACTACCGAGGAAACCTTCGTTCCAAGCCCGTGTAGTTTGGTGATTTCTTCAGTTCTCCAGCTCGATTCTTCATAGCTTGCTACTATTGTGCAGTTCTGAGAGTTGTTGTTTTCTCCACTGCAACATTATAGGGGACAATGCTAGTGAATCCATTCACCATACTTCCAGTGATAGCTGAAAATCATAAATGACCTTTCCTTCAAATTACTGCAATTTTTATTATCGTATACTCTCAAACTTATACTCGTAAGATACTTTACTGACAGGGTTTACCATTACTGCAGGTACTCGTTGAAGTGAAGCCTACACAAGGGTACAAAGATAGTCTTTGTGATGGCCTTGGCTCAAGGTTCAAACTCGGGTAGGCCCCATGGTCTGAAAGATGGGTTCTCTCCTTATATGCAGTTTAGGTGGTCATTGGACTCGCCCAGGGTTTGAATACCCTTTCTCATCTTGCCACAATCTATACTATGCTTATACTGTTTATAGGTTGTTTATAAGCATGTTTTAAAATTAAACCCTTGAAAGGGTGGATGCACTTTGTGAGTGTAGTGTTTTTGGTCGAAGCTTGGCTTCACAGTCAGTTTGGTTGTACACTTTGTGAAGGTAGCTTCGCTACAACTAGTTTTGGTTGTTAGCCATTTATGTTGTACTATGTATAGTTTAGGGTTTATACCCTTTTTGAATATTAAGAAGTTGAACTCAGTTGAGTATTTTATCAGGTTTTTATATATTAAATTTTTGAAGGCTGTACTCACAGCCGTGATGTAAATATTCAATTATTTGATGAACTTCTCTAGTTAGGGTTTGACCTGTAAAACCCTTATTTGGTTTATATTACTCTTATGTTAATAATTATGTTGTTTCTCTCTTTTAGTCTATCTATCCTTAAAGGACTAAGAGTGGATTATTTGATTATTTAAGATGATTACAAAATTTAAACGAGAAATGATTATTATGTATGTAATAGTAATGTATTAGTTTTAAGGGTTTGAACCCTGACATTTAGATGTATGTTTGTTATTAATAGACTATGTTTCTTATATAAATGCCATTGCACCTGTTAGACAATAATTTTAAATGAAATTTACCTAAGTATAACCTAGGTTACTACAGTACTAGAATTATTTATAATTTATATTTTAATATTTATCATTTATGCTCAAAACATGAGCTAGGGTTTTACTCCCTTTTATTTTAAATAGGATAGTGTTTCCTATGTTATAACCTTGTAATTTTTATTACTGTATACAATTTTTCTTTAATTTGTATCTGTGAATTACTTAGAATACAAAGTTAAAAGAACCTCCATACTTATCAATCTTCTTTATATTTATACAGTTCTACAAAAGTATAAAAAATAGTTTATAGTATTAAGTTAAAATCCTAAGTTACTACTGTCCTTTAGCTATTTAAAGCTCAGTAAGGACTAGTATAAAATTTATCATAATATTTAACTATAGTTCAAATAGATACAGGAAGATTAGTTGTTACTAAAGGAAAAAGCTATCAGTACTATGTTTATATTTATTCTTAACATAAACTATTAACTTCCAATTGGTAAGTCTAATTCTTCTATTTCCAAGTAAAAGTACAATTTATGTAAATAAAGACTGTAGAAAATAATTGCTAAAATTTACCTACTAATGTCAATCAGTAATAAGAGTAATATTCTGTATTAACATGCTATTGCACAGTCTATTTCTAATGACATGTCTGCAAACAAATTAATAATCTTTCTAGAAAGCATCCATCTACTGAAAAGTAACATTTCATTACTCTGAAACATACATATTCAATTAATTTATAATCCTATCATACTTCATTTACTTAAAAAGAATACCTATGCTAGAGTACGGTCTGGATTACTCCAGATAGGGAAAAACACATGTTGGATTTATCTTCATCACGGTACAGATTTAGTCTAGAATAACTAAAAGACTTCAACACAACATAACTTAACATCATTTAATAATTGATCATACATAGAGATAAATGATAATACATAAATTAAAAGATAATGGAACCTGTTTTTTTTAAAGCTGGATGACAACAGCAATGAGAGGCCGTTCCTCCCTACCAACTCCTAGAGAGCGCTCAAATAGTGACTTCTCAGGACCCCTGATCCTGTTATGGTCTGCTTGGCTAGAACTAGGTGGACCAATCAACAAGGTACCATTCCTGAGACTCAATACCAACTCTGCTTACTGCAGTAAGATCTTTCCGCTGCAGCTGTACTAGATCAACTTCCTCCAGTTTACCCGTGAAACACCTTCCTTCCAATTTCCCTTTCCCAATGAATTCCTTGAAGTGAGTTCACCTGAATGATTCTTCTCCTAGAATGAGCAGCCTGAGCTCTCTACATTGGGCACTTTTAATAAGATTGCCTAGGTCTTGTTGGGTTAGTTGTCATTAATTGAGCCACCTGCTCTGATCCCACTTTCTTGGGGGATCATGACCCCAAATGTAGGGAATTTTCCACCTGCAACATAAAAGGTGTTTGAGGATGCTACCACCTGTATTTTTACTCTCCACCTAGTTCCTTCCACCACTTGACCAGTAACACTCTTTTTAACAACTCTCCCAGGCTGTTGTCTCCACTTTCATTTATTTAAAATTAAATATTTAGAATTACATTCCACATCCTTGACTCTCCTGAGTCATCAGTATCCACTTAGAATTAAATTTAACATAATGTTTGGGAATAATATCAAAATAAGATAACATTATTTTACAAAATTGGGGCATGTGACACCCTTGAAATTACCAGTTTAGTTGGTCTCTTGCAGGAGATTGCAGAAATCGCTCACCAACTTTTGATCCTGGATTTGTTGCCTTATCCCTTTCTCCATAGGGTTGTTGGTTACATTCATCAGCATCAGCAACATATTCAGTCGTGCTCATGTTTTTGTTGGTTTTCCACTAATGCCAACACCAATGCAATATTTACCATTAGTTGTTCATTATAAATGTATAATTCTCACTATTTTTTCCAACATGTAATATCCTATGCATGCAAGGCATATCCTCATACATTTTATGTATAAAACTTATAAAACATATTATAGTTAGCAAGGTAGGGTTAAGGAAATTTCCCTTTTCAAAACCCTCATCTTCGCATGGAATCCCTCTTCCACATGACAGCTGGTTTGACTTCACGGTCTTTGCTATCTCTAGGAATGCAATCCTTGGATTGTCCATATTGACAGCAACACAATTATTTTCAGAAACTGCTAGTACTTTTCTACTTCTCATTCAAATTCTGGTGATTTTCCCTTGTTCCCTACTAGATAAGCTTTCCAACGCCTATCCCCATGCTCCATTCTGACTTTGGATGTGAAAACCACACCACTTCTAGAATGACGATTTTCACCAAAAATTATACACTGGTACTATATGACTGTATTCTAGTCCGAATTGCCAACTTCAGCCACCTAGAATTTTCTTCCTTTTCAGCCCTGTGATCCACTGACAATCTACTAAAAAATCCACTTAAATTCACTAAGAAATCCCACTGGAAAAACCCTAAATTATTTTTCCCAATCAGATCTCTTCCCCACTAATTTTACGACACTTCGACGATCCCAACAACAATTTTCCTCCTGCTCATCAGCAGTCTATTCGTCTATTTTTCTCCAACGTGTCAGACCTTTAGTAATCTAGGATCTGACTATTATTGGTGATGCTAAGGAATATTATCGGCGATGACAGTATATCAACGATCGGAACCGTTAACCACTGCGGCATCGGCGATCATAAGCACTATGCTTCGAGTGGATAGTTCCTTAGGAATCCGCAACTTTGTCCACTCACAAATGGCTAAATTTTTTTGACATTCATTGGTGATTTGAGCCTCTATTTTTCTTCGTTGTTTCAGTTTCCCCATTGTCTAATTTTCGTCAACGATTTCCATACTTAGAAAATTTTTGGAATTTTTTTTCTCTTTCTCCTCTCTCCCACCGACGTATCGGCACCTGCATGATATAATTTTCACCAATAGTTTAGTAAAGCATCCTTCTGTTTCTATCACCGCATTGGCTATGCCATCAACTAAATTTTGCTGACACCCATTGGGGATCCCATCAACTAATCTTCGTCGACGTTTCAGCAGTCTTCCAGAAATCTCCGCCGACACTTCGACTCCTCGATCAACTAAATTTCACTGATCCAATCAACTAAATTTTTCCACCGTGTCGGCAGTCCAAACAACTAATTTTTGGTGAAACTTCCTTTATCTTCTGCCTATGTATCAGCCATTTGAACAACTAAAAATTTTCGTTGTTTTCAACACTTAGACAAAAAAAATTTGAAAATTTTTATTTCCAACAAAAATTTCCCTCCCTTTACCGCCGCTCTGTCGGCTTCAACTTCTTCTATTTTTTGCCGACGTATTGGTGCCTTCATGATCTATTTTCTGTTGAAAGTCTCAATGCTCAATCAACTAAACTTTGTCAGCATTTCGGCAGTCTTCGACTAATCTCCGTCGACACTGCAGCTACCTCATCAGCTATTTTTTGCCAACGTGGGGTCTATAGTAGATGATCTTTCAACTAATTGAGTCGACATTTCGGTGGTCTCATAAAATATTCTTTGTTGATCGTGGATGGTCTATGTCGGGTGGCCATTTGACAAAAAGGGTCGACGTTTCGATGGTATTCGGCTGATCTCCACCGAAAATGCAGTTCCAACTACAACTATTCTCTGCTAATGATCCTACAAACACTTAGAAGAATTTCCAAAACTTTCTTTCGACTGTCCTCCATTGGGAAAACTTCCTCCTAGCTCTCTGCTGCATCAGAGGAGCTTCCCACTGAGTCTCCTAATGAGCTAACAGTTTTGGCACTTAGAAAAAAATTTCAACGAATTTTTCTAGAAATTTTCTATTATTTCCATTTTTCTTCTGGGTAGAGGGCAGCCTGCCTCTGTCAACTGGTTTCTCATGGACCTTTGAGGCCCAATGCTGGAAGGATGGATCTACCACTGCATCTTCATGGCCCATTAAGGCTCATGATGTAACATGTGTTCTAATACCACTCTGTAACGTCCCCGACCCTCCGACCGACAAAGAGGACGCTACAATAACCGTAAGCATCCAGGAAACTAGGCCCATGAACATGAATGTACATAAAATGCTGAAATAAAATGCTTAAAAAATAAAACATGCTAAGATGCATAATCATTCATATACACAACGAAAGCAGACATGCATTCAGGCATTCAACATGTTCATCATAGTTCATTAGCCATCAAATATAATTGAAGAGACGAAATGGTCAAGAATACTCATCTTATAAAGAAGTCGTACCACAACCAGCTACGTCACTACAAAATTCCACCAAACCATAGGCCATCATGCTCCTTAATCTCTCAGCAGCATTGCCACCCCCGAGATGGGCATGATTCCCCAAGGAATAAGGAACAAATAGGCCTACACATACCAAGGTACACAAATCAGCCAAGCCAATACAGTAGGGTTTATCAGGCTATCAAGGAGATGGGAGAAGCTGAATGCTAAGTTGGAGAGCTCATTGAAGATCTAAGGACACCTACACCAGAACTATCCTGACTTCTAGGACACCCACACATGCCCAACACCAGGAAATCAGTCCCTTCTATGCTACATAGTCCCTCAGGCCCTGATCTCCCTTTCCAGGGCTACCTCGAGGTTGTGGAGAATAAATCCAGCCCTCTAGCTCTGTTTGTGTGGTTCCCAAAAAGCAAGTTTCTCAAGAATACCCAACCTTCAAGACAACTCCACACAGTCCAAAGACCAACCATTGCATACCTGCAGTAAAACAAGCTATTCACAGCTAGGACAGGGAAAAATGATCCCTGAGTCGTTCTTGGCCCTATCGTGGCAAAAATGACTCAATAAGAGCCACAACAAACCCAAAAGTAACTCAAACCCACATCAACGAACAATGTGGGGAAAACCATAGCCCCTGACTCAATAATGAAGCAATGAGACAATTACATAGCCCGAAAATGGAAGAGGAAAGTACGATTTTCAGCTGGGCAGTGGAAAAACATATACATAGGCCACAAAATCGGTAAGGAGAACATGCACACCCAAAACGTGAATGGATTATCCACAAGAAATCGTGGGTGAGATATAAAATGGCTCCTTAGCTCGCTGCCTAGGTAAAACGATGAAGAATCCCCAACCTATGCATGAGGAGAACAACTCCAGTCGGTGCGTGAGGAAAAACAGAACGATTCTCTGTGGGAGGATGGACAAGGATGGAATCATGGGGTAATGGTTTCCCTGCCCACGTGAACATGGAGAGTCTGTGAGTGAAGTGGGCATGTGGGAAAGGGCTGATAGTCTTGCCACCCACCACTTCCCAGCAATAACTTCCCAACTAACATCATGGCTTTTAATGACTGACACATGGATTTTCTCGATAGGCTCATGGTTTAAGAATCCCCCCCCCCCTTACCCTTACGAAATCATGCCCTTTTCATTATCATTGCACCATCGTAACTGGCTGTAGGTTCATTTTAATTAAAGTGTATATTTACATTATGCCAAAACTATAATGTGTCGGATAGCACGATATACCATCAGCAACGATCCCAATTGCCGAAACACAACACAACCAATTCGATGGTGGGATTTTTCCTTTAGCTCCACACCATGATTAATTACAATATATACATCATGTACCTTTTAATGCAAACACGGTAAAAAATGGGGTGTTATAGTTCCTTTTGTGTTTGTCCCTCTGTCTAGTATCTCCTCCCCCTGATAACACTGTTATTTGCGTAGACCTAGAGAACATAACCCTAACTTTTGTTAGTACTAATTCCTTAATGGGATTGTCATTCTTGTCTACTTCTTCTACCTAGACCAGATCCTTCTGAAAAGGAATGTTAGCACAACACTTCTCAAGGCTCATCATCATCCTAGATGAAGTTGGAAATATGAGTCCGGGATGATGATGATGAATTCCTCTACTCCTTTCTCCCCACATTCGAACATTCATTCAGATCATCCACCGCTAGCAATGGATACTCTGTATCACGGCAATAGATTCCATGGCCTTTTCTTGATATTTCAGTGGAATGATTTTAGGACCGAGAATTCTAGGAATTGATCCTGTAGTGGTTTTAAAATTTATCAGGACAATATTTTATTTACCAGCATCATAAAACCTATCTAGTGTAATGAACATCTTTACCTCGATGGCTGGAAATGTTAACGCATGAGGGCCCAGCAGGGGCTGGGTTTCTAGGTGGTGCTTTTCAACCAATAAAGTGCACCATATAAAGGGTATCCTAAGCACAAAAACCATAACATATCCCACATCAGGACCCTCAGGATCCTTAGCAAAGCAATAGTTTCCATCCTACTTGTCAACAACATCCATTTTCTTTATATCTTAGAACGGGTTGGATGGTGGCATTATAATGAGATGGGCAGTTAAGCTTAGCTACGATCCTGTCAAATATTCACATTCCATCTTCAAGTGGCATGATGATGACATGGATGATCACATGGGCTCCTGACCCAATTCCCTCGTGTGAATATTCCAGCTATGCCACCCCTTTTTATTGTGACCTCTCGATATTATTGGCTGAAATGACCTTTGGGCTCACCCGTAAGCATCCTTATGACTTCTCATGATGCGTGGATTTGAAATTAGGAATCTTGTTGATTTCTCCTCGCACTAATATAGTACTCTTTTATTTTCGATGCCCCCTTCCTCATTGTCATACAGCGTGGAAAGGTCATACCTACCCTCTACTGCCAACTTGTCTTGGAGCTCGTCCTTAATGCACCTGTTTGGCCATGAAGCTAGGATTTTGGGATGTGACCAGTGTCGTTGATACTCCATGCCTTTACCTCCATCTCACAATTGTTTCCCTCCCTATCTCACATGGTGTCTTCAGACAATGAAACAAATTCTTCTCGTAGATCTCCTATATGCTAGATATTGACCATTCATCCATGTGGCCCCTACCCCACTTCATGATTTTCCCTCTGGTTAACCTTCACGCATGTCACTATTGTGAAATAGATCAAGGCCATCAATTGATTAACCCACCAAATCTCTTCCATCGAGGTTGTGAGGCGTTACATGATTTCACATCACCCCATTCCCTTATCTGTCGCGCATCTTTGAGCTGCAAAGTCAACCAAGACCGTTGATTGGATCCTAGTCATATCGTTGTCATTCAAAAATCCACGGCCCTCTATCATTTCGAAGCCCCACTCAAACTTATGCATCAGTCAATTTTGGGTAGTGAAATCGCATCTCTATCACAAATCTAGTCTACTCAAACTAGAGGTTGGTCGAAAATAGAGTGACCTACGAATTTTGTGTGTCTTTATGGTTTATCTTTCTGGTACCTTTCACTACGCAAAACCATTCGTAATCGTTTATCTGCGTTACCATATCATCGGACGACAAATTTTTCTCATCGTTTACTCCTGTGCTACCCATATCAAATTTACGTGCCATGGGATGACTTACAAACATACCTTCATACGTGTGGCTTTCTTAAGCTCTATCTGAAATCGTACCCATGATCTTTATGGCCTATCACTTTCTAACCATTATTCCTTACTGTCATTTTCTAGTTGTTATGAAATTTGCATGCCTTATGGTACTATTATTCTGTCACATATTCCCTTGTCACATTCCTTCCTTCTTCCATGGCTTCCTATTCTATCATGCATCTTTCTTCTTCTTTCTTCCTTTCGCTGCTTCTATCGTAGCTCCTTTCTCCTCTTCTTTCCTGTCACTGCTTCTGTCGCATCTTGTTTTTGTTCTTATTTACCTCTTATACATACTTAGGAAGAATTATAATCCTAATTATGATTTCCTTTTCCTAGGCCCAACAAGCCCCCAATGCTCATATGTGGCTCAAACCAAGCCACTCAAAGCTATTCCTCCATTTATTTCCTTGTGTTGACTTTACTGTGAAAATCTTTCAATATTTTTTCCACTCTCTCTGCTTCCAACCACACTTCTTCTTCTGTCTTATGCAATTGTTCTACAAGGTCGAAACTGACATGTTCTGGCATTACCTTATCTACTTATGTAGATGCTTTATGCACCTTCTAATGTACAGGATGAATTATTCCTATAAATCTTTATGCTTCAACCTGTAGCTCTTCCACCTTTTCCACATGGTGTTGTTGTTGTGTGCGCAACACTCTTATTTGTTGCTGCAATTTCCTCATCTCCATTTCCTTAGACATTTTTTGCACTAAGCGTAGATGCTTCATTTCATTCCTTGTATGAGTAATATTTACTTCAATTGAAGTCATCTCATTTGCAAGTTTCTCTGATTCCGCATCATCCATTAATGCTTCCAAAGTCTAAGATACTTGGTTGACAACATTGGCACATATCACTTTCGCTTCTTCTATCTTCTTCCTAGCTTCAATTGTTTCTTCTCTTCTTTCCTCTATTACCTGGGGGGTGTGCTTGGTTGTACACGCTCTTCAAGTTTTGTGACCTTTTTCCTAAGGTCAGATGCTATCTTACCAAGTCAAATGAATTTGTCCTCTATATGCATTTATGCTGGAATTTCTGCATCATTAAGATTTGTACATGCTATATTTATCACATTCTCAAGCTTCAACTTGATTTCTTCCCATACTTTTGTTTTCTGCATTCTTTTTTACTTCATTTTGTTAATAATCTTATTGGATTTATTTGTCTACTTTCCTAGGGAGATTTCTCTTACTTTGATTCCCATAACTGCAACTTTATGTAATTCATATACTTTAGTCAATGGCATCTGTGAGAAATATATAGTTATCTCGACAATGATTTTTTCCAAATCATTGAATTCTGGGCTTCCCATATCTAGTACTTCTCCTCCAACTTGTACCTTGATTGGGTGAACTGATTTTGGCATCTAAGTTTTTGGTGCTTCGGAAGGATCGGGTTCATGTTGCGACTCAGCTACTTAGGGTGCAAGATCGAATGTGATTCTAACCTACTCGATAGATTTACTGAGTTCGTTAAACTGCTCCATAATATTAGTTGTTAACCTTTTATGCAGCTTGTTGATGTCTTCCAAACTTTCTTGCACAACTTCTTGTAGTGCTTCTCTTAATGTTTCCAGGTCTTCTTCATCCATACTGAAGGTATTGGCTTTCTGATCAGCCTTCCTTTTCTTGTGCTTAGTTTCCCTTTGTTCTAATTATTCCTGATCTTCCTGCTCTTCCAGTAGTGGATCCAGAGGAGACAAGAAGACATCTGTAACACCCCAG